>NDGN011110119.1:0-14274 GCA_002564285.1 Tympanoctomys barrerae | reverse complement strand
CAACAACAAAGAATATGGAGCGGTGGTAATAAGGAAGAGTTTGTTTTGTACTGTTAACATTGCTTGAAAGAATAAAAATATAATTTTATTTCTTTCTGTAAAATAAGGACAATACCATAACATTTTTTCTTGTCACTTGTGTTCATTTTATTACCCTTTTTAAAAACAAATATCAATTTGACAGTACAGTAGTAATTGATATGACATGACAACCAGTATGTATTTGAAGACCAGAATGATAGACATTCAAAATATGACCCTAATAAACAAATACTATAGAAATAAAAAAAATACTTTTGCAAAACTTAACTTCTTAATAGTCTTGCCTCCGGTGCTACAATGTGTTAGTATCTGTTTCTTCTCAACAACATTCCTTCAATGCTACTTTCCTATATGCACGTCCAATTCAGAAGAAAACAAATATTAAGCTGTCTTTGTGGGCTGGAGATAGGGGACAGTGGTAGAGAGCTGGCCTCGCCTGTGCAAGGCCTCGCGGGTGGTGCCTAGTACTGTAAAAGTGCCTTTATTTCTAAAGCTATCATTAGATCTGCTAGTGTAGTCATTATGTAAGAAGATTAATAAGAAAACTTGATTCATTATCTTTTTTAAAAAAATAATAAAAATAGACTTTTTTATTTCTCACATTTGATATAACTCTTAACTAATGTGTAAGAATTTTACTAACCTAAGAACAAAACTGAAAAAAAATTACCAGAAAAAGCAAAACAAGACAGACTTATGAGAAGAATGTCATAACCATAAATCATTAATGGGAAATTAAGGTATACTTGGTAGTAATATAAAGCATTTCAATGATCCTATACTTCTCAAGTTATAACAAGTAAAGTCAAGCTCAAATTGACACAGTAACTAACCACAAATTAGTTTTTAGTCATAAATAATATTCCAATCGAGAATAGTCACCTGCAATTATTGTTAGATATTTTATTACTACAACAAAGGCCTAGAGCCTGGTCGATATCCTCCATGTTGATAAGATGCAATTACTTCTATTGTAATCACTAACCAAATCTATAGGAATTCATTCTGACTTATCTCTCAACAGAGGATTCCAAATTCTCCATTCCTTTATTTAAATGTAACATAATTAACCTGCCGGAACTGTTGGGCTTTACCACCATAACAAAAACCAATTGACTAAAAACTTCATTCATCAGTGTTAGAATAATTTTACCTAATTTTTTCATATTTCTAGCATAAATTCCATCATTCAAGAATATACTGTTTACGTTATAACGTATAATTTTGTATGATCATATATATTAAGGCAATGTAAACATTTAACAATAAATTTGAAAGAATTTTATTCTAATTAGTAATAGGGAACATAAATGTATAAAGATATCAAACTAATTTCAAGTATATTAATGGTACTGTTTGATGTATTCATTAGCCCACAGTCCCATATTTATGCTGCTAGAATGTTATTTTATACTTTTATGTATTTAGTACAGGGTCTACAGGGTCTCACTACACAAATCGGACTCATAGTGACCCTTCAGCCTCCCAACACTGGGATTACAGGCATGCACCACCACTCCCAGTCTCAATCTCTGTCTCAGTATGCCCGGGGAGGGAGGTGCTAGCATGACTTGTCAAGGATCAAACCCGGTCTCTGAGTCTTCCTAAGCAGATACTTTAGTCCTCTGAGCTTTCTGGACAGCCTGCTGCTAGAATATGTAATGCCCCTATGTGTAGTTGATGTCTAGACACTTGATTGCAGCCACAGTGATCACTCAAAATCAACTCTTAGACATTTTCCAAGAATCTTAGCTTCATCCTCCTCACCTCTGATTCCTCAGTATAAATCAAGTAGTCAACACTTGCTGAATTGTGTTCTCTTCTTTCCATTTCAGTATTTTGTTCCCCAATTAAGAGAATTTGTTTTCTACTTTACAAGAATTTGAGCAGGAAAATTCTTAGGACAACACTCTCCTTTGATCTGCCCCAGCCAGCTTTATAAGTCTTTTTGATACTTGCTTCTTTCAGACCACTCATTTTAAGCTGCATCCATTATTTCTGTATTCTCCCCCTCCTTTTTTTTTTTTTTGCTTTTGTCAATTTCTCTTTATCCTTTTGAAAGTTTATTTTATATTTGTTAATATTTTCATTGTTTCAGAATAATGTTTTTGTTGTTACAGAAGTGCTGTAATGTAGGGTAGATGTTCAAATTCCCTAGCATAACACAGCCTTCAAAACAGATTTTCTATTAATGGCAATGACACCGAGACCATGAGAGAGATAGGACAGAGAACTGAAAAGAGAAGACTACAAAGGAGAACTGGAAGGGTGAAGCTCCCTGGAGCACACCAAGGCAACCTAGAACACACAGGGACAGGAAAATTTATTTTCCTGATGCCTAACCATGTTCTTCAAAGGGCAATGATCTAGGTAAACTAAGATAAGCCCTGGGAAGTTGGGATGAAAGGGGCATCTACTCCTCCGGGCATCAGAAGCCTGGCCAAAAAAGATGATCACATTGTGTGCCTGTCTTCTTTACGTACACAAACCAAACTAGCGCAACTAAGTGCATATGAGCCTCCGAACTTGCGCAACTCCTCAGCATACTTCCTCAGAGCCTTCTTGACTAATGAGCTTCGCTTTGTTTCCTCTAATAATCTACACTTGATTTACTCTCAATGAGTAAAGTCTGCTGACTTCATTCTTTGTCGTCTTCAGAACAGGAGGTAAAAGAGAAAAGTAGTTACAGTAGCGCTGTCATCAATAATTAAAAGGAAATTTCATGGTTTCATTTTAGAAGGGGAAAAAGAGTTGGAAACCTAGGAAATGTAAACCAATCACTGTTTAGCATCACAGAACAACGGCAGTGCAAGAATAAACATTTTGTGGATAGACTTGCATAAAGATAGAGCACTGTGAGCTCTAAATTGATTAATTTAACTACAAGAAGTATAGATAACTTTGGAAATTAATAATTATTATTTTATTAATAATACGGCATAGTTTTGACAACTTCAGTTCATTATTTCCTTATTGACACTTGTCTCACCTCTAGATTGTTTGTGCATGTTTTTTCTTTCTTTTTTCTTTTCTTTTTTTTTCTAAGTAAATTTATAGCATCCTCAGTAGAAATTTCAATGTCAAACGTCTAAAAAACAACTATGTCTTTCATTTCATGTGAGCTTATGAGATTAGGATAGAAATAACATTTTATTTTTTCTCACTTTTTTTCTCACTGTAATATTAAAAAAATGTAAAAAAAACAACAAAAAACCAAAGTTTTGTCCCATAACACCAAGATTTGCAGTGTTTAGTAAAGAAAGACCACATTCTTTGAGAAAATACCTAGATTCAAAACACAGATTCATTTTTAAAATGTTCATGGTATTTTAGCAGCAATAACTCCACAACACAGAAAGGCCAACCTTGCCCTGAGGGTGCAGATCCATTAGCACTTGTTCTGGATATCATTGCCTTCCCCGGAGATCAGGTTTTGCAAATAGTTGGTGGTCATTAATTCTTCGCATTTGTAAGAAAAGTTACTTCCGAATTTTATTCTTAACCCAATTCACTTGAGAATCAGATTTTTTTAAGTGAATTGACCTTTGGTCTTAAGCACAGAATCTGTAAAACTGTACACTAGTTCAAATTTTAGAGAGATTGGATCATATCTTCATAGAACTCTCTCCTGACTTCAAGGGATAAATAAGGGTTAAAATATCCTAAGGCAGGTAATTTCTAAAGAGTATCTTTGCTTCATATGATGTTCCAAAATATTCTGAGAGTTATTTCTGTTGTCTCTTTGTTTTAAAGATCCATTGAGTTACCTATGTAAGTGGACACAATTCAAGCCAATTATTCTGATAGAGTGGTTGAAATGAACTTCTACTTAAATCCATGCTTGTATCATATTAAATGATGTGGGTTGTATTCTCTTTACAGTACCCTTAGTTGGTTTTGTTGTAAAAACTAAAATTTCCTATGAACCCAGAGATAAGTTATTTATTGCTTGTAAGGCTCTTATAAAAATCGTTTACAGTGGAACTGTGATCTGTAGGCTCACCACTCAGAGCTACAGAGATTATCTGGCAACTCGTCCAATGGAATAAAAACTTTGAGTACATTGGGTGGTCTGCAGGACTCTTGTAAACTCTGAACCTTGGCCCACAGAGCACAGAAATAAATCTTATGCTGGTGCCAGTTTGCCCTTTTAAGAACCTAGGAGGACTATGGGCTGCCAACAGCACTCTGACATGCTGTGCTTGATGATTCCATTGTATGCTCCAGAGCTTTATTGGTGACTGGTCTAACCATTTAAGAACTTTGGTGGACCCTGGGTGGCCTGCAAGACTCTGATGTGCTGCTTCACTTGGCCCCCAGTGTGCAGATGTGGAACTTGTACTGGCACTGGTCCAACCTTTTAAGAACATAGAAGGATTCTGATAGGTGCATGGGATCATGCTGAATCTGGGCCATTCACTCAACATACACGGAAGCTTTGTTGAATATCAGCCCGTGTCTTCAACTAGTAGTGAGAGTCTTGGGGCCCATTATAGCAGAAGCCCTACAGACCCACACCACACAGTTTTCCCAGCACTGCTAACACTGGGTGACTATTGGGGGCTTCAAAAATGCCAAATGATGGAGCAAAAGGTGATGTCAATCCTCTGTTGGGGAGATGGTTCAGTAGAATAAGTATTTGCCTGGCAAGTGCAAGGACGTGAGTTCAAGCCCTGGTTCCAGAAAAAATAAATCCTCTGTCCCACCCAGAAAACCCAGGAGAAAAAAGCAAGCAAGACTTTGGAAATCACTCGCCTGAAATTACTGAAATGATAGCAACTGAGATAAAGAAACAAGTCCATCAGGCTATAAAGGAATAAGATCAGAAATAATCTCTCAAGTAAAAATTAAAATGACAATAAGCATGAAAGAATTGCTCAGCACAGCTGAAGAAGACATATTGAAAAATAGAAGGGAACGGAAAAATGATAGGAACACTAAATGAACAATACTAGAATAAGAATGCATGGAACAGATGCAAACATATTTAGGCAATTGAAAACTCCACTGAGAGATGGCAAAACCACTTGAATCAAACTGAAGATAGACTTTCAAACCTCAAAAGATGGTGGTGCAGATAATGAATGTGAAAGAAAATATCTCTTAAAACTAGCAAGGAATCAGAAAATAACAATTAAGTAGCTACAAGAGGATGCACAGAAAAATGATGTAAGAATAACAGCTATCAAAGAACTAAGTGGAGATTGCACAAATGACATATACAGACTATTTGCAGAAGTATTAGCAGAAAATCTTTGAGACATGAGAAAAGAATCGGACATATAATAAGCGAGGCCTATAGAGCCCCAAACAACCAAAATGAAACTAAATCTACATCTAGACACAAAATAATCAATATCTCAGAAATTAAGCAAAATAATAGAATATTAAAAGCTGTTAGAGGAAAGAAACATCACCTACAATGGCTATTTGGCCAGCCCTCAAACTGATTCTGCCATATTTTCTCAAATGATTCAATGAAATTGAAAGAGAAGCAATTCCCCTAAATTCTTTCCCTAGGCAAATACTACTCTGAGTCAAAAACCAGAGAAAGATCCAAATAAAAAGAGAACTAAGGGCCAGCCAAATAGCTCAGAAGATTATAGCACCTGCAAACAGATTCAGGGCCTAGGATTCGATCCCTGGGCCTGTTGTTCCAACCCTGCCTCAAGGGCATGCTGAGCTGGCAGTTGACACTGGGAGTGGTGGTGCATGACTGTCTATCGCAGCACTTGGGGGCTGTAAACAGAGAATCACTACAAGTCCAATCTAGGAGTGAGACCCTGAACATCCTGTAAACCCTCCCCCTCAAAAAAAAAAGAGAACTATAGGCCAATATCAATAATGAATAACATTCAAAAATTCTCAATAAAATACTAGCAAATAGAATGTAGCAAATCACCAAGAAGATTCTACATCATAACCAAGTGGAATTAATTCCATTAATAGAGGAATGGTTCAGCATATGCAAATCCACAAATGTATTATACCACATTAATACAGCCAAGAATAAAAACTATATAATTATCTCAATAGATGCAGAAAGAAGCTTTTGACAAAGTCCAACACTCATTCATGATAAAAAAAAAACCTCTACAGAAAATTGAAATAGATGGTCCACAACAACTTGATAAAAGCCATCTATGAGAAAGCAACAGGCAACACTATACTAAAAGGGCAAAAACTGAAGGCCTTCAATTTAAAATCAGAAACAAGCCAAGAATGTTTACTGACTCAACTCCTATTCAATATAGTTCTAGAAACATTAGCCAGAGCAATTAGATAAGAGAGAGAAACAAATGGGACCAAGATTGGAAAAGAAGTGAAATTATAATTATTAGCAGATGACATGATATGCTACATAGAGGACCCCAAAAACTCCACCAAGAATCTTGTAGATTTAATAACCAAATTCAGTAACATAGCAGGATCCAAAGTCAACCTCCAAAAATCAGCAGCATTTTTGTACAAAAACAATGAACACACTGAGACAAAAATTAGGGAAACCATGCCTTTCACAATAACAACCAAAAAAATGAAACACTGAATTTCACAAAGGAAGTAAAATATTTACGCCATGAATCTTACAGACTCTTAGAAAACAGAGTGAGGAAGACTTGAGAAAATGGAAAGATATTCCATGTTCCTGGAGTGCAAGAACCAACATTATGAAAATGGCCATGCTCCCTAAGTTTTTATACAGATTTAATGCAATGTCAATTAAAATATCATCAGTATACCACACAGAGCTAGAGAAAGTATTCTGCTAATTGATCTGTAATCAGAAGATGCCCAAACTATTGAAAACAATCCTTGTACACAAAGGAAAGGCAGGAGGCCTCACAATCCATGACCTGAGGCTGTACTATAAAACTACTGTGATAAAATCAACATGTTACTGGCATAAAGACAGACTTGAGGATCAATGGAACAGATTTTAAGATTCAGACACAACTACAAAGACTCTTAGTCACCTTATCTTTGATAAATGAGCCAAACTTGTTCACTGGAAGAAAGATAACTCCTTTAATAAATGGTGCTGGAAAAACTGGCTTTCCATATGCGAAAAGTTAAAATTATACTCATATCTATCACCATGCACTAAGCTATAGTCAAAATGGATCAAAGATTTAACATTAAAAGAGAAACACTAAATCCTCTGGAGGAAAATGTAGATAGAAATCTTAGAGTTTCTGAGTTTGGTAGAGAGTTAATGAACAAAATCAGAACTGCATGGGAAATCCTTCAAATAATTAACAACTGGGATCTCATATTTTGGAAAAGTTTGTACACTTCAAAGGAAATCTCCAACAGATTAAAGAGAAAACCACAAATGGGGACAGATTATAGCTGACTGTCCCTCCAACAAAGGTCTTCTATCTAGAACATATAAATAATTTCAAAAAATCCAATCCCCCATTTTCAAAGACATAATCCAAAAATGGACATATACAAGTTTCAAATGAAGAAATATAAATGACAACTTAAATTATGAAAAACATGTTCAACATCATTGTTCAATGAAAAATTACAAATTAATACAACACTGATGTTCCATCTCACCACAGAAAAAAAGTCTAACATCAAGAAGTCAATAACAAATGTTGGCGGCACTTTGGGGGGAAAATAAACCCTTCTTGACTGTTGGTGGGAGTAGAGACTGCTACAACTTCTATGGAAATCAGTGTGAAAATTCGCTAAAAAGCTAGGATTGGAGGTTCCGTTCAGGTCAGCTGTTACCCTAGTGGGTATTTTTCTAGAAGAACTGAAAATATCATGGCACAGAGATATAAGTGCACCTATGTTTACAGCAGCATAATTTGTCATAGCTACACCCTGGAAACAAACCAAATGCCCACCAAGGAATGGATAAAGAAGATGTGATATTTTACATAAATGTATAAAATGATATTTTATACATTCATCTATAAAACAGGATAAATTTAAAGCTTTTTTGGTTAATGGATGCACCCAGTGATCATACTCTTTTTAAATTAACCTTTTATCTATTTCTTTACTTGGTATATGGTCTTTTTCTCGGCTTGGACTTATAGTAATACTCCTATCTCAGCCTCCCCTGTGATGGGATTATATGTGTGCACCAGCACACCCAGTTTCTGTGGAAGGCATGGTGGCATGGCATGTGGTACATGGATTGAACCTAGGTCCTTGCATGTGCCAGGCCGGCTCTTAGACCATGACCTGATCTCCAGCCCTACAGCCATACTTTAAGAGAAATAAATCAGACCTGCATGTGCAAACACTGTATTATCTTGTTAGTGTGAAAACTTCAAAGGAAAAATAAAATCTGAAGGGTATAATAGACACTGGGAAAAGGGAATGAACCTATTCAAAAGTAAGGAATTATTGAGGATGACAGGGTTAGTGGGGCAAAGAGATTTATCTGTGTATATAAGCAGGATAGTTTGGACAAATCTACTGTGGATTTCTGCTGGTCTACAGAAAGGAACAACTAATGATTAATTTGTTTTGTCTCCTTTTCCAATTCTTTGCCTTTTTTCTCTACTTGATTTCTTATATTTTCTTTCTGCTTCTAATTTTACATGCATATATCTAGTAAAAAGAACAATTAGTTTGAAGACAACACTATGCATTACAACAAATACTGTGAAATTCATATTATTTTGTTAAATCAAATTTTGTATCACTTGAATTTTTCTGTTTTAATATTATTTGTACTTTCTTTAAAAATAAAAAAAATCTTTTATTGTATCAAAATTTCCAAAAGAAAGAAGAATGAATCATGAAGAACACAAGCATAATAAGACTAGTGATGATTTTGCATGAATAGTGTTGATCCTTCCCATGAAGAACTCAGGAGTTGAAAGAGTATTTCAGTCTTTTCTCTGAGATAGAACCATAGATTGATGTCATAGTAGCTTTTCTATTCCACGGAGGCAGCCCACTGTATGAGTGGGGCATACCACTAAAGGGGGTAGATTTCCTCAATTGAAGCAATTACTAAGGATAGTTGCCATAGACACAGTATTACATAATTAACAAACACTACTTCCTTTATAAAACTAGAGTGCATTAAATAGTTTATAGTTCATGGATATACATTTGCTTGCCTAGTAAACATTCAAGCCCAAAGTGATTTTTTTTTTTTTTTTGCTGTTGTGGACAGTGCAATTCTTTCAGTATGATGTTAGTGGTGATACCATATTTGAAGCTTTGGAGCCAATTCCCCTTCTTTCACCCAGCACTCCAAGGCCAGTTCTTCTTCCACTCTCCTAATAGAAGCAAAGAAAAATAATATGCTCAAGAAATTTCTAAATCCTCATGCCAAAGCAAATACTTTTTAGGCATAGTAACATGACTTATCGTGACCTTTATCCCACTTGAAATTCATTCACAAGTCATACATAAGGACTTCATGTCGTGTGATTATAATTGAATGAATTATGGGGAAGCCTTCCATACTAGGTATGCTTGACATGCACCGTGTTAATTATTGTGGGGTTTTTCCTTTTTAGATTTTCTTTGATTTTTGCTGTTTTTTTTTAACCTTGTCAATCAGGTTGTCAATCATATTCAAAGAAATGCAATGAGAAATGCCCTAGGATGGGCATTTTAAAAATCTAATGCCTGACTTACCTTTATTTTTTAAACTGCATTTTGCTTGCCACTCAGCACCACTTCTATGCCATTTGTGAAGTCTTTTGTTTCTCCTTGCACAAATCTGCTTGGTTTGAGTATACCTTCTCCCATTGATTTCAATAAATATAGACGCTTTTTATTTTACCATCAGGTTTATCTGATGTCAGATTTACCAGTGAGGTATATGACGTGGAGATGCATTCAGAGCAATGAAAGGTACCAGGAGTTTTTATTATGCCAACAGGCTGAAGGAGTTCAGTACCCCAAAGTCTGAGCTCCAAATCTGGGCAAGGGGAGTTGTTACATAAAGTCAGATAAATCAGACTTTGCTTTACTATTTGGTAAAATCTGAAACTGCTGTAACACTTTCATTAAAAGAAAAATAATAAAACATTTGAAAAATAGGGATTAGGAACAGCTCCTAAGACACAGGAGGAGTCCCAAAATTGCTAATAAACCATCATTCAAAGGAAGCTTTATTGGGCAAAATTATGAGGTGGGTACAACATGCCTCAAAACTGTGATCAACCAATAAGATTCTGAGTATCATCACTTCAGAAATTTTGATTCTATGATAGAAAAAGTACACACATGACGTCATTAGTCTTGATTGATAATCTCAAGTATTGACCCTGTCTTTAGTTCTTAGCACTCTTAATGTTACAGTCTTTGTCTTGGTAGTTGGAAGAGAACATGGCCAGAACGTAATGAAATAATGGGAAGTCTCAAAAGAGTAATACTAATAAACCCAAACCTCCATTCATCCTTCAGCGGAGTATGTAAAAGTAACCATTGTGACTTCACTCTTCAGATGGAAGAGCCACTCCTGACAGAGTCTCATCTTTGCACTGACTCTCTCCAGGGTCCAGCCCTGTCTGACTGCCAATTACATTTCTGCTTAACTTAGCCACTTATAATAGTTCAAATATATTTTAAAATATATAATTGTTAATTAACTTATGGATAAAATTGCTATGTAGGGAAACGGTCTCTACTGAGTCCAAATGATTAGGCATAGTGGCAAGACATAAAGTAAGAATAGATAGTGAATGAGAACTTTGGGAACAGAATATAAAAGTATCTGATAAAACAGGAGTTATATCAAAATAATTCCTTGAAATTATACAACAAGCTAGAGCAATAGAATTCCATAATTAAATCTTACACCCTGTTTGAATCAGTTTCCATTGTTCATCTTATTTATTTATGTTCTCATTTTAATAATAAATTTTAACATCTTTCTTTAAGTGATTTTTTATATTTTAATTTCAGGTGACTTTTTATGGTTGTATAATATGAAGAACAAGGGTTATTTTTAGAACTAGGGATTAAGTTCAGGCCCTTGCACTTGCCAGGGAAGCACTTATTCTACTGAGCCATCTTCCCTGCCCCAAGAACAAGTTTTACCATTTAATCTTTCTTAACAACATAGTTTTGAGCATCAAGAAAATTCATATTTTGTGGGGAATGGCTGACACTGAAAATAGACTACATATATGCGGCTATGGAAAGGCCAGCCCTGAGAACAGAGTACACCCAAGGTGAGCCAGGTGAATCAGTTTTTAGGCAGAAGGGTTTCAACTGATTTCCACCAACTCAGTATGTAAATAAATGTGCTTGGTCATTGGGGAGCTCTTTCCTCCTTCCAAGAAGGAGGGCTCCATCTGTCCTTAACACTTTGTATTTTCACTCTTACTTTCCTTTTTTCATAGTCCTTAACCTCCCAGGAGTCTTTTTCAGAGCCATACTGTATGTAGTTTTTGTGATTCCTAAATAGGGACCTGGGTTTTGGAGAAACTTATCATACAGCAGATAAGAGAATGTCTACATTGGTCACTGTCAAAAGGTTAGTTTTTCTAGAAATGAGACACTAAGGTACTATGATTTAAAGACAACACTAAATTAAGAAACAAAAGTTTATGTATGGCTGTGATAATCAATTGTCTTTAATCTCACAGCATATTAAATATATTCATTTTTTCAGATACAGATCTTCCAATATGTAAAACAGGGGTTGTTTATGGTAATAACTTTTTCTTCCAGATTAAGATCTCTGCCTTTAATAAAAACTTATGGGATGAATATGCTATTTATATGCCACTGTACTTAGAAATGCATAGACTGAACGATTCCAGACACTTCATTGACATCCCATTAAAAATCAGCAAATTAGACAAAAGCTTCCCATACACTTTTTCCCAGATAGTGATGGTGATTAAAAAGGATAATCTATACAAATACAGAGAATTTATGTGTGCTTAAATGTTCCATCATGATTGTCATGCTATGATATTAACTATAAAACTGTTGTTAGTTGGCATTTTACAAGCATTCAACTCCTAGAACATACGTGGTTGGTAGAAAATAATAGTTCTATATATCTATGGGTGCTCGATATTCAGACAAAATTTTAACATTAAGCTTGTTGCTCTCATTACAATTTAATGTCATCATCATTTTCTTCTGGATGCTCAAAAACTGAGAGTTGGAGGCCAAATCTAGAAAGAGAGATGGGCTAGGAAGAAAGCCAATATTTTGGCCCAGGTCTTTTTAGGTCAATGAAGACACAAGACATAACAGAACCTCTGCTGAGATAAACTATAACTTGGAAAGTCTCCAATTTTCTGACAGAGGAGATTGTATGATCACAAAGCAAGATCAATGATGTATAGTGTTTCTAAGGAGAGTCAACAGGAAAAGAAAGTCTCTGGATCTTTCACAGAAAGTAGCTTAGTCAAGCACTGGCCATCACTCATCCAGATGGCTGACACTGAAAGGAAAATTGAGAGGTGCCATTCATGGTTTCCAGGAAAATCGTTTTCTTTTTAAGAGATGTAACTGACCTGGAAGTAGAGAAATTAATTAATTTTAATTAATGCAAGTCTCACTTTTACTTGGTTTGGAATATTCAGCAAAAATGTATAACAACAAGAAGTATAAATTAATAAATAATATGCTAGCTATAAAAGGAATCAATAACACATTGCTACAATTTCCAGCTACATTGGTAAATGACTACTGTTATGGGTTAGATGGCTGTGCACATTTAAATTACTGAATGCAGGAATCTGAATTCTTTGGCCTAAGAATCTTTAGGTTAAATGAGAAGGCGCACTTAGAAGAAAAATGTCTTAAGAAAGAGAAGGTCTTCTGCAGAGTCCTACAAACAGAGCTATTCCAACTCCAATTTCCACTCATTGCTTGCAACCACAAAACAGAAAATAGGAAAATGTATAGAAGAGATGAAGTTGAAGATTGATTACACATATGGGGCTAGGGCAAGGCTAGCACCAAGAACAGTGTGCCTGAGGTGAGCCAGATAAGCAAGATAATCCAGCTGCTAGAACATGAAGCAAGGAAGTAAGCTAGGTGAATAGGTCGTTATGCAGGAAGGTTTCACCTGACATCAACCTGCTGAGTGCATACATAAGCTTGCTTTAGTCTTCGGGAAGCTCTTTTCTCCTACCAAGACAGAGGGTTCTATCTGACCCCAGCTTTCTGCATTTTCACTCTGGTTTTTGCTTCTTCCCAGTCCTCCACCCATGTGTTTTTTAAAAGCTGTAGTAGATTCAGCAGTATTGTCTTACAACTATCATCATTTCCATCTCCAGAACACATGAGTGCTTCTCAAATCAAATTCAGTACCTAGCTTTACATTCCCAGGTTCTTCCATTTAACATTCAATCTCTATGATTTTTTTTCCTACTGTAATAGTCTCATAAAAGTAAAATTGTGCAGAATTGACTATATTATGTCTGGCTAGGATTACTTGGAATAGCTTGAAAATTCAACTTGTAGCATTCAAAGAGTATTTTTTTAAATTTATTTTTAACTGATAAATAACATAAAATGTGATAAAACGTGACATTTCCATATATGTAGTCATTGTGCATTTGTGTATTTAAATGAAATCTATTTATGGAGATCAATCTCAACTTTTGTAATTTAATTATAGTGAAAAGCTTAAACATTAAATCCACAGCATAGAAATAACTGCAGTTACTCTATTTCACAGTAATACATTAGAATGTATTACTTCTCCCTAGTTATAATTTATTACCAATTTATCAATCCTTCTTCCGTCTTTCCCTGCTACACTTCCTCCTTCTAACAACCACAATTCTCCTCCCAACTTTTATGAGATCAAATATTTTATGTTCCTGATTTATTTTTTATAATTAAAATTTTCTAAAAGCTTAAAAATATATTTTCTGAATTATCATTTCTTGGGTTACTTATTACTGGTTTAAACTGCTTTTGAAACAGATATGACCAAATGTGGAGGTTTGATTTATGTAGAATAGGAATTCTATCCTTATCAATTTGATTTTTTAATAAGTCTTTCTTATAATAATTGCAAGCCTTTCTCAAATGGGGTTAATAATAGAAAGCAAAGAGAATATTTGCCTTTCTAGGAATCTGCATTTCTTCTGTGTCTTCAATTCTGTGAATATAAAGCTTTTAAATGTAGCTACTGTTGATCTTCTGAATTTCCACAGGGTCTGTGGTAATTTCACACTTTACATTCTTTATTGCTTGAATTTGAAGTTTTTTGTTTCCTCTTTTTGATGAGGTTAGCTAGGGGCTTATCAATTTTATTTAATCTTTCAA
>NDGN011110081.1:0-10905 GCA_002564285.1 Tympanoctomys barrerae | reverse complement strand
TTGTTGTTGCTAATGTGATTGTTGATATTGTTGGAGTAGTTCTTATATTTTTCTGGGCAAGAAATCTTTTTCAGATCTATGATATTCAAATATTTAATCACATTTTAAAATTTTTATTTTCACTTTCCTAATAAATATTTTCATATACAAACATTTGGAATGCAAGAGTGTTTCAACATAAAAGAATCAATGCAATAAACTACTAAAAGAACTAAGGAGAATACACATGATCAACTATCTTTATTATAATTCAAGAAAACATTTTTAAAAATCAATAATGCTGTCATGGCAAAGACACTCAGAAATCAGGAGCACAGAGGAATGTCCTCAAAGCAATAAAAGGTATTTATAACAAATTTCACAGACAACAACCTACTCAGTAATGAAGGACTGAAAGATTTTCCCTCTAGAGGTAAGTATAATACAAGGAGAACTGTTTTCATCATTATTTCTCCACATTACATTGGAAATACTAGATAGAGCAATAGAAAAGGAAAAGAAAGTCTTCAAGTTGGAAAGGTAGAAGTAACATTCTCTTTATTTATGTGTAACATGATCTTATGTATATATCCCAAAGATTCAGCAGAAAACCTAGATATAGTAAATGACTCAATAAATTTCAGGTATAAGATTAACATACAAACCACCATTTTTTCTGTATACCACGAATTATCAAATCAGAAACAAGCAAAAATTATTTTAAATTATGTTTTAAATAATTTCATTTATAATAACTTCCAAAAATTAACATGCCTAGAAATCACTTAATCCAGGAGGGTGAAAGACTTGTACACTGAAAACTGAAAAACAATGCTAGAAATTAATGAAAACTGAACTAGACAAACATGCCATTTTCATGATTTTGGAGGCTTAATATTGTTATGACAGCAATGTTACTGAAAGAAATCTACAGATTCCAAGCATTCTGTGTCATAATTCTAGCAGCCTTGTTTTCCGGAAATGTTATCTTAATTAATATGGGATTATAAAAGATCCTGATCAGCTAAAATAATCGATAAAAGAACATAATTGGAGAACACATATTTTCGAGTTTTAAAACATGTAACAAAGCAACAGTGATCAGAAGAGTAATAATGATGGACCTAAGGAGAGATCTAGCCAATGTCCATCACCAGTTGATTATTGACAAGGCATCCAAGAATATTCCACAGGAAAACACAGTTTTTCAACTAGTAGTGCTGGGGCGCTGAACAGCTACATGCACAAGAACGGATTTGGGCAGCCCCTCACACGATATACCCATTTTCACTCAAAGATTGATTAACAATATAAATAAAGAACTAAAACCATAAAAATTTTAGACTAAAACATGGAATTGTTCAAAATATAGATTTGACAGTGGATTATTAGAGAAGACCCCAAAATTATGAAGGAAAAAATATAAGTGGAATTTCATCAGCATATCTTTTTTTTTATATTACCAAGTTGGCAGTGACACAAATATCAGGTAATGCCCTTAAAACTGTATGTACGGGAATAAAAATAACACCAGTTTTGATTAAAATAAAAATTAAGTATTACCCGTGTCTTGGTAACTTTGCTCATCACTGGGACAAAATCCTGGACACCCACAACTTAAAGGAGGAAAGGTTTATTTTGGCCCATGGTTGTAGTCTATAGTTGGTGAGCTCCAAGAAAGAAAGAAAGAAATGATGGGTGAGGTGGGCCTGGAGGAGGGAAAGTCTCTCCTCTCATGGTCTGGTATGCAAAACATGTAGGGGGTGATCTGTAAGTCCTCTAGTAACCAGATCTCCTCTCCTAATGAGAAGTCAGCTATAAGCCCCCACAGTACAGTAACTTTGAAGGCCCTGCCTGGGAACACAGGAGGCTTTAGGAGGTTATCTAGAGACAGATCTCAAAGGACAGTGTTTTGCCCTTATCAACTGTGCTGTGCTGATTGTCAAACACTTGTATTTGCATCTTTGTGCTTAAGTAAGTCCAGGGTCTGGAGACCACTCTGGTTGCAGCAAGGCAGACTTCAAGTAACAGGGATAAATATGCCAGGGAGTGGCTTTTATTCAACTTTCAGAACTTGGTGTTTAGATATACTGGTTGTATCCTTATTAGGTGGGAAACTGCTGAGATACATGTTTTGCAAATGCCCAGAGCTTTCCTTGAAGGAGAAAGGATAAGATTGTATAATGTATGTTTTATTGGTTATCTTTCCTTTTTTGTATCACTTCTCTGTTCATCTTACCATGATACTGAGATTCCCCCCAAATCAATATGAATTGAAATCTTTGGCTCATAGTTTCATCCTAGGAAACCTAAACTAAGCCACAGAATAAATAAGAGCAGCCACAAATATTTTGTTGAATTACATCTAATACAAGGTTTCATTGTAAACTCTAGGAACTCAGAAATGAATGGAGTAGAAACGCATTGCTCTTGAACTCATGAAGTATTCTAATGTTGCTACAGTCATTATAAAATAAAAACACTAACATTTTAGAGATGTTAGTATATCAGGACAACAAGAATGATGTATGTATCTAAATTTAAAGGTATTAGAAAACCTATAGTAGGTAGCATAAAGTCTTTGATTTCAAAAGATGTGTCTAAGTAAACACTGCTTTTTTATTCTAGAGTCACTTGAGAAAACAGCCTAAAAAACCATAAAAATATATGAAACAGAAACAAAACTTTTGGAATTGAAGCACAAATGTTGTACTATAAGTTAGTATTGAATTTATGCTTCATGTCACAACCCATCAACCATGTCATACAGAGTTGGAAGTGGTTGTGCATACTTACAATTGCAGACTCTATGAGGCTGAGACAAGAGAATCACAAGTTTGAGCTCAGGCTGAGCAACTTACTATGATCCCATTTCAAAGGCATTGGGTTTAACCCCTAGTACCACCACCATGCCCCAGATTTTATTACATTACCTGAAACAGAGTAGACTTATTCCTATACTATAATCTGAGTTGGAGATGTGTCAGAAGAGATAATCTTTGACAGTATGAAGTTTTCAACACAGTGTGTGTCTCCTATGGTAAAAAGTAAAGCACAGAAAAATAGTTCAGCACCATAACCTTCGAACTTAAAAACTTACAACTGATTCCATCTTTCCAATAACCCAAAGATGGAGAGCACAGGAGCCAAGAAGAATCACAAAACACACAGAAAGCTACATTCCTAACCAGTGTGAAGAACCAATTCTCTCTCTGTTTTCTAATGTCTTTCCTCTGACAGTACACTTTCTCATAGAAAGAATTCAAGAAGCAGAGAGATTTAGTCTTATTTGGGACAAGAATTGAACAATGAAAACTGTAAAACATCAAAAGATTTGGTCTAACCAAAAGTTTATAGTCTGTTAAAAGCTAGGGCAGCAGTCAGACCTTCCCTTCTTATTTTGTTTATTCACATAACCAGTTTCCCAAGAATCAAGTTATTTCTTTATTGTCTCTTTTTCTCCAAGAAAACCTGTATTTTTCTTCTGTTTCTAAAAATGTGATCAGTTACACATGTATCATCGCTCTAGAGAGATAATAGAATGTAAACAAAAATATATCTTTGGTTTTAAGCTCGTAAAAACAAAAGTAGTCACCTAAGTTTATATAATCTTCTTTATATGAATTCTCAGGGTAGAAGAAAGCCCTAGGCCTGCATCAAAATAAAAAGTGTTGAGCTATTCCAAAAAGACTTGGCTGGTCAAGGGAGTGTAATAGTCTGGGATTAAGGCAGTTTTCATAAAGTGTTCATTGGCTCAGCTAGAACAGTTGCCTTTCTGTTGGCAAAGAAGTCATATGGGAAGCAAAATGTGAAGACCCTGCTGTTTCTCTCACCCATGATTGTTTTTCTTTGATTTAAGAACAGGAGACTGCTCCAGATGGGTGCGAGTGACAGCGTCTAGACTTTAGTTATTGGCCATTGACTACTGGAAACAGCTCCTAAGCATCTACTCAGCTTCTCCGCTTGGACTCCCCTTGACCCATTTATAGATTGTTGCACATTGAAGCATGAAAAATTAAGTGCTTTTGACACTTAGAATTACTTCAAAGCTAAAAAGATATTCCCAGTTGTGTTAGGGAGGGCTGCTTGCCCTTCTAGACACAGCTGCTCCAGCCAGTAGATTCAGCAGAAAAGGCTGTGATTGCTCTCATTTCTGTGGATGGTTTGTCTGGTACACCTAGATGGTGGATTGCTAGGAAGTACTAGATGAATTTGTATGCCCAGGAGCAGCTGTTTCTCTCACTGTCAATGTTTCTGAAGATTCTTCCTGACTTTAGTTTGTTCTACTTCATCTATTTCACAAAACTGTACCAAATATTTACTAGGCAACACATGACATGTGAGCCCTGCAAATACAGTGGTGGGCAGTAACCTCAACATCAATGAATGGCTGAATACTCATACATTTAATGGTACAATAATTTAGTCCCTTTTGTGAGATTGTGATTTCGTTGCTGCCCATCTCTCACCATTTGTGCCTCATGCGCCAGCTCAACCCAATGAGGGTGCTCCACGTCCTCTAATACTTCTGTTTCTGGTCCGCAACTATAGACACTAACTACTAATGAAGTACCATCATGAGATACTAATGTGATATCATTCTCTGCTCTTCATTCCCCAAATAACCACTTATCCTTGCATTCTGGATTAGATAACAACTCATTAGGAAGCCTCTTAGACCTCCAACATTGGTTTAAATTCTCCTCCAACATGTTCCCATTGGCCAAAGTGCACGTCACACTATGTCACATGTGAGCTTAAGCTCCACAACAGTAGCAATTAGGCCAACTATTATATCTCTAGGGCATGACATTCTGTCTGATACCCAAGAAAAGTTTGTTAAATGAATGACTAAGCAAGCCTTACCTAAGTAGTTTCACGGAATGATGCAGAGTTCCTTTAATGTAACAAATCTTGTCATTATATTTGTGTGACCATTTCCAGAATGTTCATAAGAGATATGATTACAAAGTAAAATTTCTGTGGTTAAATAAATTTGTGAAACTCTGGACTACATAAAATGAATGAGAAAAGCCTTTTGGTTTTCACAGTCCTAAAGGGTAATGTGTACAGTGCTATCTAAACTTGCTTGGGCCAGAGAATCCTTTCAAAACTGGCATGTTCTGTAGGTCACTATTTATTAATTACTTGTCCTATTCCAGGCACTGTTCATGGCTGTGAAAAACAAAAGTAATGAACCAATGGGATCCCTACTGTCCAGTCAAAACCTCAAGAATAAACAGAAAATACTCACATGATCAAGCAATCCAATAAATAAAAGTTTGAAAAATTGCTTCCCTAGTGATACTAAGTAAATAAAGTGTTCAGTGAAGCAATTATTGAAAGAAGTGGTTGCTTTAGAAAGAGTGGCAAAGGTTCATCAACAGGTGTGTAATGGCAAGAAAGAGTCCTATACACATAGACCTGAAGGAGAATCTCAGGAACAGAAAAAAGCATGTGCAGTGATGCTTACTGGAAGGATCACTACATCCAAGAACAAAAAAGAAGTTGACTGGAAATAAAGCCTTAGGAACAGAGGAAAGAGGTGGTAGCAGTCAGGATCAGCGAGGCCAGGCCAGCCAGGCAATCCAGGTCATGTGTTTCTTATTTAATGATGATTAAAACAGAAAGCCATTAAGTGACTTGGAGTTGCAGATATATGCCCTCCTTTTCAAAGATCATTCTGGTACCTTTTTTTTGTCATCTTATAATATATTCTGAAACAACTCTGAGAAATTTCAATTAATGAAATGTTAACAGAAGTAGCAAAGATTAGCAATGAATCCAACAGAAAGTATTCTGACATCAAGAGGCAAATTGTAATGACTATTCAGATCATACCTAAAGCAGTATTAATTTAAAGGAGGAGACAGATTTCCAAAATAAATAATAAATAGCTTTGTGGACTATGACATTTAATATGGATAGCAAATCATATGAACATGCTGAGAATAGATTTCAATTTCTCACTGACATTGACAAATAGAGTGAAAATTCATTATACACTACTTCCATGAGGGAAGGTGAGCTGTCAGCTAAGAGAGTGAATAAGGTAAATCATGGCTCAAGAATACATGAAAGATGTGAACTACTGTAGCTTACATGTGAAGGAAACGCCATGGAGGGTCATGCAAATTTGTCAACAGTCTTAAAATCCTACATGCTACCAGTGATGTGATGTGGTGTAAGCTATGGGTAATTTTTCCAAATTATTCCAATTAGGATCATTGCAAAAGGACTAATTATTTTCTATTTTTCCCATAGAAATTGGTTTTATAGAGATATTGTCAGGTGACAAGGGAAATAACAAAGATCCCAAAGCATTAAGAGGAAAATAAATTATACAAGTATGTTAGACAATTAATGAATGTTGTTTTCCTGGATTTTATGATTTTCATAGCATCTCTAAGCTTTTAAAAGCCTATAGCTTATGCTGTTATTTCTCTCTCAAGAATTATTTGCTCTTGTGATGATATATTTATACTTTACAATATTTTCAATGGAGAAAAGAGCATAGAACTGAGTCTTGCCTTCCATGGAGGTGTGAAGCAGGTTGACATCTGTAGGAGCCATGAAGAAGAACATGTGGTGGGCGTGAGCAGGAAATGCAGCAGAGAGACACACGGGGCAGTGAAGAGAATGGCACCACAGAGCCCAACTTTTAAAACTGAAAGGCCTTTTCTTAAGATTTGAATGCGATGGCTAAATTAAGGGACAGCTAAAAGACAACATAACACTGGAGAATGTCACAGGCTTTGGCAACCAGTCTCCACCAAAGACCACTCACTCTCTAAGGGACTGTGACTCTAACATCCTTCATTATGTTTCATATAATGTATTCAAAGTATGGTGTCATTCTTATTAAGAAGATGCATCATATTCTATTAGCATTTAGTGCAACCCAACAAATAACATTTAATAGACATAATTATTTAAACAAAATGTACCTCTCAAGTGACCAATGATGTTGAACATTTTTCATATATTTATTTTTCTATCTGTATTTCTTTATCTGAGAAGCATCTATTCATCACAGATGCCCACATTTAGATTGGATCTTTGAAGTTGCGTAGGGGTCTGATTTTTTTTTCAGTTCTTTCTATATCCTAGATACTAGTCCTTTGTGAGAAGGACAATTGGTTAAAATTTTTCCACTATGTTAGCTGAAAATTAAAGCAACAATAAGATTCCATCTCACTCTAGAAAGACTGGATATTATCAAGAAACCAACAATAAAAAATGATGTAGAGGCTGTGTGGAAAAAGGAATGCTTCACTGTTGGTGGAAGTGTAGACTGGTGCAGCCACTGTGAAAATCAGCGCGAAGATTCCTCAAAAATGATTAGATGTCTCATTCATCCTTGATGTGGTATTTTTGCAAGTGAAACACTACTCAGCCACAAAGAAGAATAAACTTGATTTTATGGGTAAATGATGTAAATTGAGACCACAATCATAAGTAAAATAAATCAAATCCGCATGTGTAAATGTCACATTGTCTCCCTGGTGTGACAAACTGGAAGAGTAAATAAGATCTAAAATGAACAACAGATAGTGTGAAATCGTTCAAAAGGGAAAAGGATGAGGGAAAGGGAAAAGGAAGGAAAGAAATGAGGAAAAATGTACGTTCGTTATTCTATTCATGTCCCTTAGTTCATTGAAAAGGAAGGTTTGTGCCAATATTGATTTGAGTAACTTTTATACTAATATCCTGTACTCTGAGTCATTTTAAAGATAACAATATGTAATGTATTTAATTATTTTTATTCTATTATTTTGTTATGAAACTATTTCACTTTTTTCCATAAAATAAAAAGCTGAGACTTATAAAAGTTATCACCTGAATTCTTTAAACTTTTATACCATTTTTCCTGAAAAGTATTTAGAAGTAAAATAATAACTATATGTGTAAAACAAAATTAAATTTTTTCACATGGAACAATCCAGAAGATATCACTGAGAAGAATTCAAATGCAGACTATGATCATATTTTAAAATTTACATCTGCTTCATTTTGAATAATGGCGTACTGATATTTCCACAAATCAATAGGAACACAACTTTTTATAGGGTGCTCCAGTCTGTCTTCCACTTACCAGCTTGCCTTCTCAGAGGAAGCTGGTGCTGTTGGTTTTCTTTTCTTGTTTGTTTTGCATTGTCAGGGATGTGATTCAGGACCTCACATATGCTAGGAAAGTGCTCTACCACTGAGCTCTACCCCAGCCCTATTAGTTATTTCACTATACAACATTTAAGAAATAATCTTACAACAGCATTTAAAACATTGAAATTAGTTTTATAGCTGCAGGATAGCAGACAATATAGATAAAACAAGCTTCCTACTACTGCATATACAGACATGAGGTTTCCTTAACTTTACAATGTATAATATTAAAAGGAGAGAGAAATTCTTAAGAGATCAGGGGAACAGAATATAGATCCAGGATAAACAAACCATCTTGGTGTTATCAGCACATCTCTCATTAAGTTTACTCCAGCGTATTTTAGATTTTGTGTGATATTTTAAGATTGCTTCCCTTCTTACTGTACACATCCTACACACATCTGTATAGTGATTTCACATGCCTCTATGCTATGTGGTAGTTTTCAGTTAATTCTCTAGGGCAGTTCTAGATATGCAGTCATATAGTCATGAATAAAAATGTGACTTCCTTTTTTCCAGTTTTAAACTTATTTAACTTCATTCTGTATATAATCACATTGGTTTAGTTTTTATGTTAAATTTGTTCAAATGCTCCATAATATTGCAATAAATTATAGTGACAGTAGACATCTTGACTTTTTTTAACTGGGAATAGCTCTAGTACAGATGCTTTTTAACCTTCTATAGAGTATCAGCCTGATGACCATGTTGTACATAAGTTGAAAATATTGCTGGTAAAAAATGTGTTTACAATGTTGAATTCCTATTATTTTGTTTAGTGAAATTCTGTAACATTTCTAATGTTTCATATTATTTTTGTTCTCTTTTAAAAATAAAAAATTGTGTGCTTATTGTTAAAAATGTGTTTAGCATACCTAACATAGGCAACCTCACGTCTTGTGGCCAGCTATTTACCCCTGTGATCCAGGTGTTGAGAGCAAGTATTGCTTACTTCCACTGCCCAGTGTTAAGAAAGGTATCATACCACATACGGCTAGCTGGGGAAAGAAACAAAATTCAAATTTTTAGCTCCAGTTTCTCCTGAATACTTAGGGCTATGTGCCATCGTAAATTCAAACTATTCTAAGTTGAGAACCACCTGTATTTTTTCATTGTTAGTTTTAATGCTCACTTAATAGTTATTATAAATATATAATCATTTTGCTGATGAATAAGCTATACATTAGTATCTCCCAACCATAAGAGACATGTACGGAGCCTCCCAGGGATGTCAGTCTTTGTTGCTTTTCTCATTGGTGAGACAAAATAACTAACATCCAAAGTTAAAGAAAAACAGGTTTTAGGATGCACAGTTTGCAGAGGTTTCAGTATATAACTGGTTGGTTCTAAGGCAGGGTGGTGTAGCAGAAGGGGAATCAGTTTATGGCAAGCAGAAGGCAGAAAGAGTACCAATTGATAAGCAACAATAGCAGTAGTCCTTCCTCTGTTCCTTATATCCTATCCACACTTCTACCTTTGGGGTGAATAGCACTGGTACTCAGAGTGGAGCACCCTTAATCTTAGCATCACATCACGAATCAATCCCATCAGTACACCCTTAATCCCAGAATCACAAACTCTAGATCCAGCCACCTCTGAAAAGCCCCACCTATGATTACATGAGGGGCACATTTAGACACAAACTATAATAAGGCCTGAAACCACAGGTAGCACACCACCTTGTATACATTGTGAGATTTCTTTTTATTATACATAATTGTCTATAATAATACTATATAAATAAATCTTTCAAAATTATATGAAACAGGTGTTACTTTTATTTCCTACTTTATAAATAGTGAAACAGAGAATCAAAGAGACCAAACAACTTGTTCAAGTGAAGTACAGGGCTAGAATTCAAAGCCAGATTCAAATTGGCTCCCATATAGTATAAAATGCTTGTGGAACAACACAATGACATCAGTGCTAGCATGTTTTCTGTTCATGTCTTCCACTGAGAGATATGATACCTTGTCCATTTTAACTGAATGCTTATCACACCCTGTGATCATCACTTCTGTAGTTTGATGTCCAGCAGTGGAACAAGTACTAACTTCTTTTAAATTCTTCACAGTTTCTGAAGCAGCTGAGTTGTTTTTACTGTAGATTTTTGGGTCTCCAGGATACATGGTTTTCTTTGCTTTTAGGTTGATATCTTTCATTCTTTCTCTTGAAGAAAAAGACCATCTCTTTGTCATGTCATAATTCTCAGCACCAACAACATTGCCCTTTTCAATATCATTAATCTAAATAAAGTTACCTTGACACATGCCTTTTAATGCTGTGTCCACTAATATGATAACTGAGGTAGCTATTACATAAC
Organism: Tympanoctomys barrerae; assembly: GCA_002564285.1. Classification (NCBI taxonomy): domain Eukaryota; kingdom Metazoa; phylum Chordata; class Mammalia; order Rodentia; family Octodontidae; genus Tympanoctomys; species Tympanoctomys barrerae. Next base: position 440 of record NDGN011110081.1, on the reverse strand, counting down.
TAGCCAATGGGTAGCATTTTCAGTGGGGACATGATGGGCAGAGGGATGGTTCACTTTCTGGCCTGGAGTAGGATGTAGATTCCATTAGGCTACTCAGCACAGTGTGTAATTTAAGAGTTGTTTATTCCTACAATTTTCTACTTAGTACTTTCACATTACAATTGACTGCAGGTAACTCAAACCCTAGAAAAATGAAACTGCATAATGAGGGGAGGAGAGACAATGTCAATGCTTGCTTTATCAGAGATTTTTGTGTACTGATAATTTGTGTGTGTGTGTGTGTGTGTGTGTGTGTGTGTGTATTTTAGGGAAGGGTCTACACGGTGTTCAGGGTCTCACTACTAGATCGGACTCGTAATGATCTGCCTGTTTACAGTCTCCCAAGAGCTGGAATTACAGGCGTGCGCCATTATGCCCATTCTCAATCACTGTCTCAGTGC
>NDGN011110043.1:0-13426 GCA_002564285.1 Tympanoctomys barrerae | reverse complement strand
TTCTCTTCTCTTCTCTTCTCTTCTCTTCTCTTCTCTTCTCTTCTCTTCTCTTCTCTTCCTCTCATTTAATTCCTATGGTAAAGTTTAATTTTTGTAAATTGCTTATGGTGTGTTGCTTTATTGCTAATTTTTAGAATGCATAGGAAATGATTATTTCTCTGAGGTATCTTCCAGGTATAGCTGGTTTTGGGGTTTTGACCCTGTTGACTCCTACTTCTTCAATTTGTTGGGGATGATGAGTTGCTATCTTCTTAGCCCTGATTCTTTGGCACTGTCCCAGAGTATTTACCCTTAATCTCAATCTTGAAATACCAGGAAGAATAGCTATTTAAAATAATCATGTCACTTTTGGTTAAAGTGGTACTATCAGCAATAACTAGCAACATTCACAGTCTAGAAGATGATAAACTGAGGTAATGATTAATTTGCCACCTTTAACCATATGAACTAGACACATAGTTATATAACAAAATCTAAAACAGCTCAGAAAATTATATGCAGTATATAAGTCCCTGATATGTCAATTTTACCCTTAGGGGTTAAAATTTAAAATGGGTTAGGGAAAAAAATAGAGAAGCAGAAGATGAGGAAGAGATTAGAAGTAGGGCTGGAGGATAAAAGGTGATCACACTGACTTTGGGAAACTGGTATAGAAGACTGGATGGAAATAGAGGAGGAAAAAATAATTCAACAGAACGACATCAACAAAGAGGCTAGAAATCATATTAACATGCATATAAAAATAAGATCAAATGATGAAGGAAGAAAAAAAGAAAACCAAACAAACAAAACCAAGAGTGGGAGAAAATAAAGTCCACTTCCAGGTTTGTCTCTGCTGTCACTGGTAGACAACATGTGGAGACACAGTCCTGATCTGTGTGGATCTATCCCAGCACCCCAGCAGTAGATTTTGGGCAGGGGTAGTGGATAATCTCAGTGAGCCTGCACCTTCTGACCAAGACCAGACTCATTCCACCTGTAGTCATCAGCACACCTTCCTTGGGCCCAAGCCCAGCTGGGAGCTTCTAGATGGAGCCAGCCACTGCTCCAAGTTCTGAGCTCAGCCAGCTTCTCTCCAAGGTGGCTTCTAGTCAACTGCTCTCTCCCACTGGATGACTGAACCCTCAGCACTCACAGCCAGCTAGTGTAGCCTTCAGATCTGGCTCCTCTCTACTGTCGTGTATCTCTGTGGAGGGCTCGGGGGTCACCAGCAGCAGTTTGAACTGCTCCTCTCACACAGTGTGTTCCATCTCAGGGAGGAGATGCCATCAGCTACCTCCTTCATCTTTGCTGAAGTTTCTCTCTTCACTCTCTGTGGGCTTCAAGTTGTGCCTCTGATGCTTCTTGGGTCCAGGGGACCCACTTCTCTCCTTCTTGTCTTCCTCACATTGCTATGTTCCCATGTCCGGACAGCGACGCTCTGAAAGGCTCTTTCTGTGCAGCTTATCATTCCACCAGCTTGGTGCCTCCCTAAATAAACACTTAACAATACAGACCGGAAGTGTGTGAGGGATCATGGAATACATGAGACTTGGAATTAGGAGAGGTAGGTTGCCCCGTGGTTTTGCTATTTGCTGTTTTCATTCTGTTTCTTATCGTTTCTGATATTAGACCATTGATTCCTCTGTAATAAAACAGGGACATTTGTTGTGTTTACTACATAGTGTTGTTGGAAAGATGAAATAATAGAATAAAGCACTGTATAAATATGTACCTCCACTACTTTCTCTTCTGCCAGACTAAGAATATAATTAAGAAACTAATTAACAAAATAAAATAGACCCAGAGGGCTAAAATATCCTTTAAAATAAATATTTGAATAATTTTAGGATTTTTAGTCATTAGGTCCACATTTATTGTCTAAGGCTAATAGATCAAATGCTTTCACTTAAATATATATATATATATATATATATAATATTATCCATTTATTCTTTATAGTAATTTTTATGTTAATTAGCATAAAATGCTTCAAATACTAGCCCTGTATGTCTGGAGAATTATGTGATCACCTCCCTTTTGTACTGTAGTCTTCCATGCAGACTAGTTCACCCTGATTACCTGTTGCCCTCTCTCTCAATCAAGAGAGAAAGTGAGAGGATGCTTTCATAGATCTAGGTTTAGCAAAGTGTCTCAGCTTACCAGGCCTGGATCTACCAAGTTTGAACTCATTCAGGTGGGCCTGGCTTGGGTCTGGCTGCTGTTCTCTGCTTCTTCCGGCTGCAGCCCATGGAAGCAGACCCACTGTACCCCTCTGTCAAGATGTTTTGCTCCTGGATTAGTTGGATGGATCTAGCTGCATGCCTCTCTGCACGGAGTTCTGCTGCAGGGTTCAACGCTAGGCCTGTCTGATGGAGCAGGTTCCAGAGAGTGCGTGGAAGGTACCAGTCACATGCCTGCCTGGGGGGTGGGTGAGGTAGAATCTGGCAGGCGTGGAAGGTCCCACTCACATGCCGACCCAGCAGGTAGGTGAGCTGCATGGAGAATTATGAAAGAGGACACAATAAGCCCTCTGCTCTGATGCTATTAGGTTAGCACAGCCAGTGTGTCCTGACATTTATTGAAACTCATGGTACAGGGAATCATACCAGCTAGGATGGCACAACAAAACAGTAAATATCCTTAAGTGTTCTGTAAATCTTCATAGTATTCAGTTGCTTTTGTTTTTGGTTTATTTTTATTTCTATTTGAGCCTCTAACTGGAACTCCATGGTCTCTGTAGTTTATAGAGCCCGAAGCATAAATATGCTTCTTGTTCCCAGGCCTTGTAATATGCCTTCTTATTCTCTAGATTCTCCATAGTTTGGTAGGGTGGGTGTTTGCTATGCTATTGAGAAGGTGGAAATAAAAGATTCACCACTTGTTATGAAGCAAAAATGAAAGAAAATGGATTTAGAAGACAGCTGTGGAGACTAAATCTAACTGGGGAGGTGCGAAGTTACTCAGCTGAGGGCTGACTCCGTCAGTACAGGACTTGGTGAGAAGAGAGGTCCACTGAGCCCGGCTCTGTGGGTGGAGTTAAAATGAACACAGTCCCTGCTCCTCAGAAGTATAGATCCTAAATAGTAACTCCCAGCTCTAATTCTGTACCAATCACCAGGGGCCTTTCAACACACAGAAGCCTGGGTTCTATTCTCAGAAATTCTGATTAAATTAATGGTTGGCTCTGGACAAGCAAAAATTTTTAAGTTTCCTTTCATGATTTTATTATTCAGCCAGGTTTGAGAGCCACATTCTCACCATTTCTACTTTTTTAAAAAAAAATGTATTATCAAACAGGAAAGCCACAAATTTGCTTCTGCCTCAGTTTCCCCATCTGGAAAACATGACTGATATTATCTGTTCTTCGTTTTTCACATCAGTGAGCATTTACGGAGCTCATATTTTGTGTTAGCTACTATGATAGAATCAAAGAGAGAGAAAGGTCACATTATCCTCTGACAAGCACTAGAGGAAGGAAATGAAGGACAACGCCAGACCTAAACAATAGGCTTGTTTACGGCTTTTGACATCAGCCCTGTGCACACCAATTGATTTATTAAGTAGGTACCTGCACTGGAGCAGCTGAAAGCTTCTGCCGTTCCCTGGCTATGCTGACCTGTCTCGCCATTATTTACTCTCAAATGCGCTGCGCTGTCTGGCAATCCCATTAAGTGGCCTCGTCTAGTACATGCGTAGTTCCACGCGCAGACTCTATTGTTTCATATTTTTGTTCTAAACCCTCCAATGCCATCCCCACTAACCTTGCAGCTGTGAACTCGGCTTATTATTTTATTAACACAAATAGAAACAAGTTTTTAAAAACATATCACTTTGGAGCATCAGCTCTAGCAGTTAGCCATAGACCTGCCCAAATGCTTTGGATTTCTTTCTGTTACAGTTGTTCCTGCTGATAGCTAATAAATCCTTCTGCGCTCCAATTGTACCTGTGCCTTCAGCTCTCTGAGCACTCCAGCAATTGTCTCTACCCTTGGCTACATCATCAATTTATCACTCTCCGCCGGTCTTTCCTGTCAAAATGTCTTAATATCATACGTCATGCAAAGGTAAATAAGACTGTTCTGCAGACCCAAAACAGCCTCTGGCTATTCACTCCATCTTTCTGCTCCATCTCTGCAGAGATTCTTGAAAGAATCTGTCTGGGTGAGCGGTCTCCACCCACTTCCATACCTCACCTCATTCCAGATGGGTTTTTATGTAGGTACTCTTGAAATATATATCATATATATTATATATTTATAACACACTAATCTACTTAGTGGATTGCAAGCCAGTCCAGTTGACAATCCACCTTAACTATTGCATTGCATCCCTTGTCAATGTGACACCCAAACACATCTTCTGGAACCATAATTAATTGCCAGATAAACACAGTAACTAATAATTTTGCTAATGTGACTATGAAGCATAAAATAAAAAAGAAATTACTACTGTGAAGTCTCAGCAGTTCCAACATTGCTAAAAATTCCAAGCCAAAGTCTCCTCTGAGATCCAAAGCTCTCAATACCTTTGTAGAAATCAAAAACAACTTATGTAATCCAAAAATACAATGGCACAGGGTAAATATTCTCCAAAAAAGGGAGGAATGAGGGGACAGAAAATAATGAACCAAAGCAAAATGAAAACTAGGCAGAGCAAACATTAAGTTTTGTACATCCGCATCTAGCATTGGGGCACACAGAGGCCGATTCCAGAGGACTTTTGCAACCCCACCCATAAGGCATTCCTGATTGAAGACCACATTTCTTCTCTTTTGAACTGGTCCACCTTGGCCTACAGCTTTTCTCAGCAGACTTTCCATGTTGCTATTCCATGTTGCATCTCTGATTTCCTCGGGTCTCCACTGTCATTTTGGCTTCATCTCCATAGCTCCACACACCTCCCTCTGAGGATCACATTGCTGAGTGATCTCATATCTTTTTACCTTCTCCATACCTGAAATACAGCATCATATGGATGATGCAAAGGTGTGCTGCTAGTGAGAGCAGTGGCCAGACCTCCATGGGTCTCTGATTACCTGGATGACCAAGTAGTAAAATAAATCCCAGAAAACACATTTACTATATGGCCCTTCTCTTGTTGGAGGCCCATGTGAGAGGTTTATACTTTTGAGTATGTGGAATGGAAGATATCTTGCTGTTTCCTGACCTTTCCTTAGCCTGATTCTCCAGACTGTTCAGAATTCCTCCCACACACCAGGTTCTTAATCCTATGGACTGGGTGTAGTCACAGCAACGGTACTCCTCCCAGTATAAATTTTCTGTATTAGTAAGTTTCCTGTAAGGGGAACAAAGTACTCAACTATCTACAATTTAAAGGAAGAAGGGTTTCATGTGACTCATAGTTTCTGAAGGTTCATCCATCCCTAACTGGCTCCCAGAGAGAAATGGCATGATAGAAAGATATGATGGAGAAAAGCTTCTCATTCCTATGATCCTATTGCCTTCCACAGGCTCTGCCTTGAAGACATGAAATTGTGGGGGTGGGGAAAATGTTTTAGATTTGAACCATAACAGCTGTGTGCTACATGTGTAATTGTTTGGTTTGGTCTTCTTGGATCTGAGATGTCCCCCAATAGTTCATGTTAAAGGTTTGGTCCCCAGCTCATGGTGTTCCTAGAAAGTGGTGGAAACTTTAGGACCTGTGTCCTAGCTGGAAGCGGGTTATTGGGGATGTGTCTTAGAAGGGGCTGGTGGGATCTCAGCCCCTTCCTGCCTCTCTCTGCTTCTGTTGTGATATATGGCTGACTCAACACTGGTCCTATACTACAGCCAAAACACCATGGACTAGGCTCTCTAAAATTGTGAGCCAATGTGAATATTTCTTCAGTTGTTCATCTCAGGTTAAGTTGTCACAGCAATGAAAAGCGATGAGCAGTCTCCCAGAAGTTAGCCATGGGGGCTTCTTTGTTTTATATCTACCTACTTAGGTGTAACCAGGTGCCTGCTTTCATTATCCCTTGCTATTTCTCCATGAACTTTCTTTTTCTTTATTGCTCCCCACCTCAATTAGAATAAATTGCCTCTGCCCTTCCACTCCAGAACTTAAATGCTATCTCCTATTTTTTTATTTTTCTTACCACATCAAAACCAGCAGAAAACTCTCTTAGCAGTATCTCCAAAATGCACTCCAGTAGGGCCACCTTTCCAGTCTGACCCCTTTTCTACATTAGCACTTGGCCTCTTTTTTTTCCCCTGCATCAGGTTCAATGTACAAAGAGCACTGGAGGCCACCACCCACAAAGATGGCACTCCAGGGGTCACACCAACCCTTTTGTTTTAACATCAGCAGATAAGAGGCTTTTACTGTGGAGCCTTCGTGGGGGCTTGGGCACCTTTGGAGGCCTGGGTACCTTTGGGAGTCTGGGCTGGAGCAGAAGTTGGAGCCTGGGCCTTTGGCTGCCAAGGTCTGTGACGCTTGGCAATGTGGGCACATATGCATTTCCCAAGCTTGGGGTGGGCAATATAAGCAAGTGGAGCGAGCCTGCGGCTTACTCCCTTTGGGATGATCTTGGGCTTGGCCTCCTTGGGCTTGACGAGGGCCTTGGTAGCCTCGGCGCGTGCACTCATTGACATTTGCTTGCATCTTTTTGAAGCCCTTCTTGTGCTTCTTGGCAAAATGCGCGTTTCTAAGGGACTTGGGATCTACCCCCTTCAGCAATTCGTATCTTTGTGACTGAGGTTTCCTGATGCCATTTCTATGCCATTTTCGCGACTGGTTGTGCATGGTGTGGTTTTTGGACTTGGTCATAACTGCACTGTAAACCACAGATGCCAACAGCCTGGAACCACAAGAAGAAAAAGCAGCACTTGGCCTCTTGGTCAAGCAGCATCTCATGTCTTTCTAGACAATGTGCAGGCTTCTAAGTGGTTTCTTTGTTATTGTTTTGTTTTTCTATAGTTTATTTTCTAGAATTAGGCTGATATTTTGAAAAACAGATTGCATTATTCACTTTAGTAGTGCCAGTTACAATTTGGATATAATCTACTTGTTTTAAATAAGTTGACTAAAAAGGTATTTTTGAGAAAATTAGGAAAATTAGAATTAAAATCTAATTATGTTAAGGAATTAGGTTAATTTTGTCAAGTGATTATGGCTAACTTTGCGTACTAATGGTACATTAGTTATGTAAGAGATTGTCCTTATTTTTAGGGATGCATTTAAGGCAAAACATTATTTAGGAATTTTCTTTAAAATTTCACTCTACCCTATACCCTCCCAAAACAGAAAAGAATAAAAAGGATGAATGAAGATAAAGATGTGTGGAAAATGATAATTGTTCACTTTGGATCCATGGTGATTCTTTATACTATCTTTGTATGTCTCAACAAATTCAGAATTTCAATGAACAAATACAGGATTGGGATAAATTTTCTGATGCCCTCAACCAGCTGGATCTTTGTACATATCTCAAGGTTCATCTCTGGCCTTATGTTGCTCTACTCATAGTGTTTGCTTATGTCTTCTGGCTTTATTCTTTCTCCCCTGTGGATGAGCTCAAACCTAGCAGTGACCAGACTCTTTGCAGCTGCAGCTCACTCCGATCCCATATCTGCAACCAAAGCAATAGAAAGGCGGACATACTGGGGACCACAAATCATAAACTGGGTCTAGAGGCTGTCTGAAGCCATCTTTGTCCTGCCCTTTGAGCCAGACCAGAACCAGGAAGCTCCCCTGGAAGGAGGAAATGCCCCACTTTCTTCTGCTTGTGGCAGAAGCCCTACGGCTAGTGATGCTGTGGGCTCACAGGACAAGAGAAGCCCTGCTGAGGACGACGGGGATCTTTGAAGCAATATAGGAGCAGGAGTACAACGCTTCACCTGGGGAGATTGTGGCTGCCTTATTGTCCCTTGCCTCATCCTTCCAAGAATGTTTTGCTCCCTCTTTTACCATCCTTGCTTGCCTAGTCACTGAACTAGCACATCCAGCTATATATGCACTTACTATTTTCCTCAGTGTGAATGTGATCAATAAATATTGAGGCTTTGGCTGTTTTATAGCACTTTGCTCCCCATAAGCAACTGGCCACCCCAGATCCCTGTTGCATCACCATTGTATTTCTCTTTGTTTCCACCATGTACCATGACACCTGGCAGGAAATTGGGGACTCCCTGCAGGGGTCCCTAATATATCCTCTCTGCTTTTACATATACTTGACTTTTTTCATAATATAAAGTTGTAAAGGATCATAAACTACCAGTTTGTTATGGCTTGTGTCCAGATATCTCCCCAATACCTCATGCACTCATAGGTGGGGCTTTGAAGAACTGGCTGGATATCAGGCATGTGAGACTAGGATTAAGGGAGTATGATAATTAAATTAATTTACTGATTGGAATCAGCCTAGTTCTACATGCGGATAATGGAAGCCCCAATCTGAGTGTGGGTGTCACCAATCAATAGGCTTATTACAGCCTGGATGTAATATAATGAGGGTGAGAGAAGTGTCTCCTGCCTGCTTTTCTGTGGACTGATTCTCCTCTGTGATGCTCCTCTGACTTGCCAGCCTGCCTTGGAGCCAGCCAATTATGGACCAAAGCCCATGAGCGAAGTGTGAGCTGAATAAGCCTTTCCTTCTCCAACTTGGTTGTCAGATATTTTGACTCAGCGACAAAAAAAGGAACAGCCACAATTTTTTGTCAAGGCCCTCGGGGATCAACTATTTGTCTGCTTCCCTATAACTTTCCTTTCTGTTATTTTTCTACAAGTCAGCCACATACGATTTTATCTTAACATTTCAAGGCTGTACCTCTTCCGACACACCTGCCCAGTCCACTCTTCACGTGCCTGACTTGTTCAGGACTCATTGTCAGGTAGGACTCTGCCTGGCCACCCAGTCCCCACCTCACACACTGTTTAAAAAACTAAGTTACTTGTTGTGATCAGATGGCACTGAGTTGTAGAACTTAAATATGAACACCAGGTTTTCTGATTTAGGAGTCCTTTATTGTCCAATAGCACAACAGTACCTTTGACACCTATATAACTCAGTATACATGTATATATCACATGGAATCCTATAAATATGTAAAGTTTTTATTTTATGTACCAATTAAAAATATTTTTAACTTACATTTTTCAAAGCAGCCCTTTTAACTTCTATATGATTTTCTGGAGAAATGACTTAGGATCTTGAGAAGGGCAGCAGAGGAGAGGCATAGAGGGCTTAATTTTCTGCTCACAAAACTGAAAGTAGAATTGCCTTTGTAGATATAGATATTTGGGAAGAAAGTCCCTGACTTTAATTAAATTTCAGACCCCCAAATTGTAATCATTGTTTCTTTGGTTGTCAAAGAAACAGGGGCAATTTACAATGCAATTGGTTCAGTAAAATATAGGAAACTTCAACTGCTAGCTGACTAAAAACATGATGGTACCTAGTTTTAACCATAAGACCTGTCAAGATTTACCTAACTGGTTCATTATATTTTTATAGGCTATTGGATGTCAGTATTTATTTCCATACTGGTCTGTGGGACTTTTAGCTACATTAGTATTTATAACAGCATAGTGTGCTGAAATAAAATTGGATATTTAAGTCATTATGATAGTCCTCATATTATATGCTATAAATAGTATGATGGGACTGGAGAAGGAATTAAAAATTATCTATATTTAATATATTTATTAAATATAAATAATTACATTTAAAATAATATATATTATGTTGTGTATGGATTTGTCTCTATGTGTTAATACTATATATATAGTACACAATATGTATATATATGCAATGAATACACATATGTTCACATATATACATACAGATACACATATATAAATGTGACATGGAACTGGCATGTACTTTCAGTTTTCAATAAAATAATTTTTTTCTTAAAGTAATCTACAATTCACACCAACATTTAAATTTCTAATTGAATGCAGCCATGCACAAACTACTTATGATGATATGTTATAATTGCAAAGGTTCCTCAAAGTTTCATCTGCTCAAAGGTGGGGACTGGCTGAGAGAGGTGGGTCACTGAGTGTGACCCCGAAAGAAGGGTGTAATCTTGTTGCAGGTTCCTCTCTTTTGCCTCATGTTTTTCCCTTCTCTGTCTCTCTGTCTCTACTGTCTCTTGCTGACTCTGTCTGTCTCCGTCTCTGTCTGTCTCTCAGTTTCTATGTCCCCCTCCCGCCCCTCCTCCCCCATCATGCTTACTGGATGCCACAGGATGAGCCGCTTTCCTTCACCACGCCCTCCCACAATACTGGTTTTGCCCTAGAGCTGGCTTGCTATGGACTGAACCCTCTAAAATCATAAGCTAAAACAAATCTTTCTTCCTTTAAAGTGCAGGTGTTGTTATATTGTCTTAGTAACAGAAAAAAAAAACTAGTATAGAACATTCTTATCAGGGGTGGGGACACTAATGTGACTGTGCCTGACCACATGCTTCAAAGCCTTTAGACCTGATTTGTAGGAGGAGTTTTAAAAGGCTTGGAGAATCAAGGTGGGGAAAATGTAGATGCCTGTAACCACAGCTTAGTACTTGTGGTGGGAGCGCCAAAGACAAAACACTTATAGGAATGTAGACAATAAAATCTAGGCTCGTGAGATTTCAGATGGGTATGAAGATTGTATTTAAAAATGGATTAGATTTCATGAATGTTGGATTCTGGCAACAAACAAACTTAACTTGTCTTTTATCTTTCACCTGTCCTAAGACTTTACATAACCTAAATTTAAATGTGGCAGTTTTAGTAACCCTGGTGGAAGAAATTTCAAGATAACTCCTTGCTCAGGCCATGGCATAAGACTGCTAGGTGCTTTTAGCCAGACATATAGTGAAAATCAGGAACAAAAACCAGTTGAGTAATATAAAAATTTTGCACATTGACCAGAAATGTAAAAATGTATATGGGCCACATACACATTTGCTAAAAGGGTTGCTAAAAAGTTTAATATTGGAAAGAAGTCAAGTATTTTTATTGTAAGTCCTCATTAAGCTTCCAATCACTCAGAGTTACTGTACTGATTATCTAAGGGGAAAAGGCTACTGCTTGAACTGGTGGAAGGCCTTGGCTTTTGCATATGACACGGGTTTTAAAGACTCACAGAATGCAAGAGTTATGGGGCCACAGACTCTGCCAGTCAGATTTCAGAGGAAGGTCTGTGACATTAGAAAATATGCCTGTGAGAGGGTGATACATGGAGCAATGAGGACAAAGACAAAGGTAAAGCAGAGACCCCAGGCAGTTGGAAAGACAAAGAGCATGGAACATCTGCCAGGCAAAACCAGAGGCAATGGGTGGAGCCAGCTCCCAACACAGGCCATGAGGCCTACAACTGACAAGGCCATTGAAGTAGGGCTGTTCAAACCTTTGGAGTTTGTATCTTGCCAACAAGTGTTCTGGGTGCAGGATGTGGAGCTATAGGATTTAACATTTGCCTTGATGAATTGGAGTATTCCTTTGGTCTGACTTTCGTATTCCCTTATTTTCCCCACTGGAATGGGAGTGTTCGCTTCTGTCATCATGTATCAGAAGTGTTTAGCATGCTTTTTAATTTTTACAAGAATTTACAGCTAAGAATTTGCCATAAGTCTCCAAGAATAATTTGAACTTGGGCTTTTTCAACTTTGCTAGAACTGTGGAGAGATAGACTCATTGTATTATACATTAGGCTTTGGATGTCCAGGTGTGGAACGTTGTGGCTTAAATCACACAGTCTACCCTCCTCCTGCCAATGTGTCATCTGTTCACATTTAGGGCCTTGTTGGAAGAGGAGATTCTCTGCGTATGTGACTTGTCCAACTATTCTCTCTCTCTCTCTCTCTCTCCCATTTCTCCTCCTCTCTATCTCCTGCTCTTCTTTTCTCTGTCTCCTTCTCCTTCCATCTCTCCCTTTCCCTCTCTCCCTGCCCCTGTGTGTTTCCTGACTTCCATGGGTCTAGCACCTTTCTCCCATCATGCCCTTCCCCCATGAAGCTTCTACCTCAGAGCCAGCAAACAGCAGACTAAACCCTGGAAGACCATGAACATCACTGAACTTTCCCTTTAAGTGGTGGGTTTTAGGTATCTTGTTCCAGGGACAAAACAAGAAACCAATAAATGATCCTTTGACACCCCTCCCCCCTTTTGAGACAGGGTCTTGGAAGCTAGTCCAGTCTTCCCTTGAACTTAAATTTTACTTTCCTCAGCCTCTATGCTGGGATTACTGGCATGTGTCAACACACCTGGCTGGCTTGAAACATTTGCTTGTTGGTTTTCCTAACACATTAAAGTCAAGTCAGTATTGCTCCTTTGTACAAAATATTCAGGCTGGTGATGTTAACTACAAAGAATATCATACAGACTTCAGAGAGAATGATATCAACTCTACCAGCCTGTCCAAGTGTGCTAAGGTTTGGAAAAGTGATAGAATATTTTATGTCATTTGTTTAGCATATTTCTTTTGAAGTTCAAACAAAATATTTTAATTTGTTTTAAAATTTTCTAACAATCTGTATTGCAAATAATCTATCAAAGAGTAGAATTCTCAGAACTAGTAAATGTTTAATGAACAAATTTTATATAATATTTACCAAATTTTAAATTTTATTAAAATATCTTAAGCAAGTTTTATATTATTCACTGACACAGATAGGTTATCAAATGATAAAGGAATTCATCATTAAAAAAACCTGTTGTCTTTTATAAAAGAAACTGATTTATAGAGAGAAGGGAACATATTTTCCACAGTTGGTCCTAATTTGTAGGATTTGAAGACTTGGCTATAAAAATTCTAAACAAATCATTGTGTAGTTGCTGAGTAAATGGAATACTTTATAGATTGAACAAATTTTTCTCAGTGTTGGGGCACAATATTATCTTTTACTTAACATAGTTATAACATAAAAGAAAAGCCATCTCCATAATGACTTCTGGGAGTAATGATGTCACTAAAAGTTGGTTCATAATGAAATGTTTATCTCATACATTAGAGAGATTTTAAATTTCATCAAAATTTTTTCCTATTATCCTAATATAATGATTTAAAAGGCCACTCTATATTACAATTAGTTTATAGCTGAGTGAGTAATGCTTGAGGTTTATAAGTAAAACCTGAAATTGTAATGAAATTACATGACCTTAAATCATATTGCAAAGAAGTTCCTGTGCCTGTAATTTTAATCACTGCTTGCTACTAGTGACAACTTGTAGTGGTAGCAGTTAAGTGCAGCACGGGAGGTTTAAGCTGCTTCAAAACCAAAAAGAAACAAAAAAGCAAAACATATATTTGTTACCAAACTGAAATTGAATATATGATTATGTAATAGAAACTTATCAGAGAAAACCGATTCAGAGGAGTCAACAAAATATTTGTGGAATCACAGACAGTTACTCCCTGGAATCACTGACCTTTCAGGTGAATAGTAAATTTAAAAGGTTGCCTACTGCACTGATTTATCTTTTTGAAAAAGAAATTTGAGCTCCCATAAAATTC
>NDGN011110040.1:0-11195 GCA_002564285.1 Tympanoctomys barrerae | reverse complement strand
AACTGCCCTACTAATTGGTTTTGAAACTGTCTCATTGCTATTTGTTTCTCAATAAAATTAATATAAAATAAAATTAAAAGACTTGGATACCTCTCATCACTTATGGTGACCTCAAAGAGTATATCCCTACTCCCTTGGGAAGAAAACTCTGTAACAGGCCAGCAAAGAACAAAGCATGTGAATGTGTTATGTGTAAAAATCTTAGAAACTCGGCCAAGAAAGCTACAAGATCAATAATCTGAATCTGTCAAAATGATAGAAGATAAGGAGAAAAATACTGATGGTCAAAATAAAATAGTCGACTGTACCTGCTGGGGACGCAGGGTTAGCATTTATGCAAGTGAGCAGAAGAGAGGAGGACGGCTTTCATCTGAGTGCCACCGTGCGCCAGGCCCTGTGCCGTGCACCATAAACCCACCGTTTTATATCCTTCTCAGTAAGTTCTTTAGTAGCGCTACTAATGGAAAATGTTTGCAGAAACAGTACTTGAAATACAGTAATAGTATTTTGAAACTTTTAATTGTTTTCCACTTCAAAAATAGCACAGTGTCACAGTAGGTGTCAAGTCTGAAAACTTCCAAGGGACAAAGAGGGGAAACGAGGACACTGATCAACTCACCTTCAGAAGTGAGCCTGGGGGCAAGGCTGCTGCCACAAGTGTCCACACTGCCCCCTGAATTAAGAGATTCTAAAATACACATCTTTCTGGCCTAGAGGACTTTTACACAGAGAGCACCTTCCTAGAGTCAGTGATTCCAGACCTACCCATGGTCTTTTTTTTCCTTGTGGCACAGAGTCCTTGCCAGAAAACCAGCTTAGTTACCTGTAGCGGCAGACCCTGCTGGGTCTCATGGGGGACACCCATGCTGACCACTCCTGGTGCCCCTTCACGTGATGATGGGCTCTCTGGGGCTAACACTTCTCACCCCTCCCCCAAATGCACTGCTCATGGACCACCAACATGGCAAGAGTCCTTTTAATAGCAGGCTGGCACTCATTCATTCAATGTCTATGAGCCTGCCTGTGCCAGAGTGGAGGCTCTCCGGAGCAGGGATTTTGTGTGTGCTTTGGAGCATCTCTTGGTTTCCCTCTGAGCCCCAGGCCAGGTGGAGGTCCAGTTCTCTGCCGGGCCAGCTGCTGCCTGCCCTCATTTCCCAGAAGTCTGGGCTGTCTGAGCCTTCGAGGATAACCTGGCTTACCTCAGTCCGAGACAGCCTTACCTGCTGAAACTGAGGATAGAACTCTTGGGGGGTCTGCAGGGAAGACTAAGCCCCAGGGATGAAGGGTGTCGCTGAGGGACTTAATGTCTTCCTACCATCTGCCAGCCTCCGTGTGTCACCTGGAACTAGGGACGCCTGATCTCCTGCTGTCTGCTCACTTCTCTTGCTTTGATAAGGTCACCCACCGTGCTTTATAATGCAAAAATAATATTCCTGCTGCCAATGCAAATTATGTCTGAACCATCCGCCCTCCGAGACTCATTCAGAAAGCAGCTCTGCGGGAGAGAGGCGGCCAGGCAGCAGTTACAAGGCTTATTAAGACACCTAATGAAACACCTTGCAGTGACCGCCGTCTCCGAGGAGAATTCAGAAAAAACGCGGCACAGAAGCAAATGTCAGGCTGGGCCAAATGCTTCCGAGATACAAAGTCTCCTATGGAGGTACTGACACTGGTCCAGTCCACACAGGGTGTTCCGGGGGTCTGTGGTGCTGGGCTCTTCCTTCACATTAAAGATACCACAGTATTGACCTCACATATTTTGGCCTGTAGGGGGCACAAGATGCAACACTCTGGTGAAGGCTAGAGGCCTTTTGCTAGGTGTAAAAAAGAAAAAAAAAGAATAAATTTTTAATTTACGTAAAAGAGTTAAAAGTGCAGGTGTCATGGGAATGACTTCAATGGTGAATCTTCTGACATGGTCCTTCAAGGCCCTGTGTAGCTGGATCATTCTCATCCTTTGAAGTGATAAGCTCTGGGATGCCACCATAAGGAATGGGCCTAGAAACAGGGCCAAAAAGACTACCCAACCTCTGGGGCTGTTTGTTTGTTTCCCTGTGTCTTAGTCTTGCATGGAAAAGGAGCAATGAAACTAGGTACCATGATATAGTGGTGACAAATAGGAACAGGCTGGCTATAAACTTGGTCTCTAACCCTTACAGTGTGGCTCTGAGCACAAGCAACTGAACCATTATGTGCTTGAGTTTTCTCATTTTAAAAATGAAGTTAATGGTATCAGTCTCAGTCTTCTCCAGTTTAAAGAAGGTTGTATTAGATCATGCCTAGCTATCAATCAGAATCACAACTGCCACGATCAACTGAGGAGAATACAGGAGAGCTGATCCTGTGACTGTTTTCAAGCATACAAGTAAGGCATGATAAGAGGCAAGTCAGAAGAACTGTGCCCTGAGGGATAGTAGGAGTTGGGAGTGGAAGAAGTTCCCAGCAACCATAAGTAGACCTCCTTGAGGATCAGTGGTCTTCAGTCAAGGGACATGCTGGCCTCAGGCAAAGGCATAAAGACAATAAGAACTCAAAACATACTTTCTTCCTCCTTAACTCTTTGAGGGCATTGGTGAACCACATGGTCGGCCTTCAAGGATAACGAGCAGGGTGCAGAAAGATAATGAATTTAGAGAGTTATGTAGCTGACAGCAGCACGGCACACACAAAGTGCTCGGGGAGTAAGCATGCTGTATAGAGTGTGTTACTGTACACACAGCCAGAGCCACATCCTTGCACACCTGGGTCCAGCACTGGTCATCAGAGAAGGAAATGGGGAGTTAGAGCCTGATGCTGTAGCTCAGATACCTAGGCCTTCTATGAACCTATCAAGTTCTCCTTGAGATGTTTACGCTATAGAGACAGAGACTTAGGGCCAGAGGCATCCCAAGATTAGAAAATAGGGTCTTTCTGATGATCAAAACAGCCCTTGCCCTGTCCTTGATCAGTGGAATTTGTTAAGCAAGGGCAGGGGGGGCGGTCCGTGTTTCTTTTAGCAGAAAGTTTTCAGTCACGACCAACCAGCCTTCTAATATTCTTCCACTTGCAGTAGGTTTGAGTTAAAGTTCCACAAGAATTCTTGTTTTTCACAGAGCAGCTCTTTGGAGTGAAAATCTAATATAGTCACAGATTCTGACACATACATAGCTAGGCGGTTTCATAGCATACACTTAGACAAACTAACACAGCTCCAGTGTCGCCAAGCAATATAATCTTGTGGGGTCACTGTTTGCATGTACAGTCTGTCATTGACCAAAACATCATTATGCAGCACATGACTGTGGATCGAACTTCTTAAACCAATATTTACAGAAAGTCCGCTTCAGGGGAAAGCTCAAATAGATGAGGTGTTTCTGTAGGCAGTGTTATTAGTTTCTCTTCCAAAAGGACCATCTTGGCATCCTCTCTTCATTTGTCCCTGTATCATCCAAAGCTAGGAAAGGTTCACTCTTCAAAGGTAGGATAAAAGAATGGGCAGAGCATTGACTCTAGGGCTGCAACATCAGTGATCTGAACTTCAGCTTCATTATGTACTTATACATAACTTTAGACAAACTGCTTAGACTTGTGGGGCCAGGGAGATGATTCAGTACAGTAAGCACTTGCCTGGTAAGTGCAAGGGCCTGAGTTCAATCCCCTGTTCTAGAGGAAAAAAAAACAAAAACAAAAAACCCTGCTTAGACCCATGGACTCTGACTTTCTCAGCTAGATGTTTCAAAGAATAACCCCTAACTCACAGAACTACTCTGAAGATGTGTACACCAATTTCCTAGAATGGTAACCAGCAGAGTGTGTCCTGAATGACTGTACTTCACTTTGACAAGCGGCTCCAGGCAGCCAGGTCCTCCATGTGCCCTCTTGCAATCGCAGGGCAGGCAAATCCTGCTGTTTGTGCTTCCTACAATACGGTTGTGCCAGCTAATTCCATTTCTACAGGTATTCAAGTTTACTGACTGTAAAATTGAAGGAATGTAGGCTTCACATGGGTAAGAAAATTCATTCTTTTTGTTGTTGTTGTTGTTACTTTTTTTAGGGAAGAGTCTACAGGGTGTTCAGAGTCTCACTACTAGATCGGACTCATAGTGATCCACTGGGATTACAGGTGTGTGCCACCACACCTAGTCTCAACTGCCATCTCAGCATGCCCTGGGGGCAGGGCTGGCATGGCAGGCCCAAGGATTGAACCCCTTTAATCCACTGAGCTATGTGGCCAGCCCAGAAAATTTATTCTTAACCTTTCCTATGACTGCTATTGCCTGGATACAATGTCACAAAAGAGTTCTCTATTGCATAAATTGAATGTGTAAAGTAAACATGATCTTTTCCTCCATGTTCTCCTCATCAAAACCATTGCCCCTTTAGGTCTCTGAGCAGGAAAAACACAGCTTTGTTCATTGGCTGATCATATTTTAACCCTAACCAAAGAACTTAAGTCTGTATAACTTAGGTGCCTTATCCCACAGGCATCTTGAAATTCTAGAAGTGGTTCAAGGTCAACCAAGTCTTTCCAGATTCTCAGGTCCATAAGCTTAAAAGCACAGGATAAGCCGACCCCTAAAAAGCACTCCAACACTATCATTCAAAACTCAGCTGGAATGAGGGAGATCAGATGCAACCTGAAAGACAGTTGTCAACATGAGATAAAGTGATTTGTTGGGCAAAGGCTGGGTACACCAAAGATGGAGGGATTGAGTTTCCTTGAGAATGCTGGATACCATTAGCCAGTGCTATGAATTTGTGTTCCCAAGGCAATCATTTTAGTATTCCTCATCAACAGGAAGTCAGGTCCATTTTGTCCAATTGTTACATACCCACAGCACCATCGTGTCAATTCCCAAGACATCTACCCACAAGTACTCATTCTTTCATGAAGCCAGTTTTGTACATGGCCTGGTTCTCATTCTTGAAGAAACAGGGAAGATGCTGTAGGTCCCATGAGCTTCTCTGCAAGGTTGTTCCAGAGCCCGCTTCTGCACACTTTTCCTGATGGTCCAGTGATTTAGGATTAAATGTCCTACAAGAGAAATCCCAGCAGCCAATCTGTTTCCTGACTGCCTGTCTTCTCATCACAGAGAAAGCTTCCAGATGGAAAAGGACACGCTGATTACACAGGTCTCATTCCACACAAGCTCCTTCTTCTCCGGTCCTCATTAGAGCCCTCAGTAGTTGGCTCATTGCTAAGTCAAACTTGCAAGAAGCTGTTTTCCTGCTACTTGCTTAGATCTGCACTTAATTATAGCTGTTCTTTCCTGTCTGCCATTCTCCACCCTTTCAAACATCCACATTACTAGTCTTCTGATGTTCTTCATTTCCACTCGTTAGGGTTGAATATTTTGTTCTCATCTCCCATCTCTGTCCTCTGCGCAGCTCAAGAAGTACTTGCGCTTTTGTCTCTATTATTACATTGCATAATAAATAGCGTTCTGTCCAGCATAGGATTGAAAATAACTGACTTAGTATTTTCTATGAAAAGTATCATAAAAGTACTATTCTTTTACCAATGTTGATTTCTAGTATCAACCTTATTAATTTTAATCTTACTCAACTTGAGTCATCACTACCTTGTACTCATGATGTCTTAATCTAATTCTCAATGACCCACTAGAAGCATCTGTATTTATAATATTTTTCTGCCTACCTGGGGCATTCCTTCAGCTCTAAGGTGTGAGGTGCTGTTCAGACAAGATCTATGGTCAGCTCAACTGTAGAAATCAAGATGTTTTCTGTTTATATGTCATTATTTCAACCAAAGTTCTGGCTCTTGTGTGATAAAGTAAGGGTTAGCAAATAGAGGTTGCTGGTGCAAATATTTAGCTCTGCCATTAGAGTGCAGCTGCAGTAACTAATGATTTGCAAATGAATGGGTGTGGCTTTGCTTCAATACACTTTATAAAAACCAACACCCAAATTTATACCACACAACATAGTTTTCCAACTTTTATGACAGAAAACATAGCATTTAATTTCTATTATATTAACTGATACCAACATTGATAGTTCTTCCTACTTTATGGATACCATGGGTTATAGAAGTTGAGGCTGTTATGAGTTTGATGGTATTTTGTTACACCAGAGAAACTAATCAACCAAAAGAACATAGCAGTTAGATAGTTCAAGCTAGAATCAGAAAAAAAGCCTCAGGTACAGGTTAAAAAAAGAAAAATTGGAAGGCATCAACACAGTGGACTTTGAGCTAAAGACAGAGGTGATATCATCAAGGGAGGCCATCTAGATAGAGAAAAGAGAATGTTCAGGAGTCCTCACTCTAAGAGGACCTGGAACCAGCAAAGAGACTAAGAAAAATTAATATAGTAGGAGTATCAGTAAGAGATTGTGGTGATTTAGAGGCCAAATGATAAGCAAGTTCAAGCAGAAGGGAGCAATGAACTAGACTGAAGGCTATGACATGAAACATGGTGAAAATCACCATATTCAGCAATATGGAGGCCACCGCAGACCTTGAACAGAACAATTCCAATAGACTGATGGATTCAGAGTAGAGTGACCTCAGTCACCTGGAGTGACTTTATCAGAGAGTAAGAGGAGAGAAATTGGAGGAAATGAGTATGAGAGGACACTTAAGAGCTCGCTAAAAAAAAAGAGAAAGAGAAATGAGCCCTTTTTATTTTTATATTTTTAACATTCACTTTCCAATATAAAAGTCAACCAAGTATTATTATTTCCATCTTTGATTTTTATCCTTTGAAATATCCTTCCCACTCTGATACTACAGAAAATTCAACTAGATGTGTTTGCTAGCAACCTATTATTATATATGAACTGACAGAATGATCTATCTTCCCCCTTAAATAGCCAGTTTTCCTAGTAACATTTATAATTTGTTCATTCCCATCAATCTAACATCTATCACTATGACTTAATAAATATTTAAATATATTCAAATTACCTATGTTTCTTTATTTTCTGTTCTGTTCCAATTCTATTTTATTTCACCATCCACAAAACTAAAAT
The DNA here is from genome assembly GCA_002564285.1 of Tympanoctomys barrerae. Classification (NCBI taxonomy): domain Eukaryota; kingdom Metazoa; phylum Chordata; class Mammalia; order Rodentia; family Octodontidae; genus Tympanoctomys; species Tympanoctomys barrerae. Next base: position 4,223 of record NDGN011110040.1, on the reverse strand, counting down.
GTTTATAGCATTAAATTATTCTATCTTGGGGGAGGGTGGACAAAATTTTTTTAATTATTCTTTCTATAACTTTTATCGTGTAAATATTTCTGTTTAAGTAATTACTTTTTGCTCTTCTTATACATTTAAGCTTCTATACAACACTTCAACTAATTTTGTCAACTTCTAAAAATATAAATGGATAATCAACTTATGACAGACTTAATATACAAATACTAATATAACATCGCCATTAAAGAAAACATGGTGTTTTTCCAAGCCTTCTTTTATATACTTTGATATTTTAAAGTTTTCATGCAGATCCTACATTTTTTATAATCTTCATCCTGAACTCCTAAAAATATGCTGACCTATCATGATTGAGAGTTTCTTTGTTCTGTGTATTATAACTCACAAATTGCACATATAAAAAAAAACTTACAGTTATTTTGAAACTGATTTCTTATCTGGCCCCTAAAACCTCTAGCTAATGACAGCGGGTTTTTCTTTGATGTTTTTGCATACATGTTTTAGAATACTAATCACATTTGTTCAGAGGCCTGTGTGCTTTGGTTTTTAGGGCCATGGCATATTTTCATTGGTTGGAGGATCTCTTCTTCATTGACTCACCCTACAAGGATGTCTTGCACCTGAATGTTCTATCCTCCTCTAACTAACCTAGATGCCTCCTCTGTACATATACCCACTCACCTAACTGGCCAGATGTCTACTAGCATCTTGAGGCTTCTAAGTCATAAGGCTTGTATCGGATGGGTACTCTCCCATCAATACTTGAATAGGAAAAAGAACAGACTACGAAGTCAGTAGAACTACAGAAATCCACTGGAAAGCCTGCATCTCCTTAGAGAGATGAACCAAGTCTAATCTTAATGACTAAGAGAATAAGACAAATGGAGGTTCTATTCAGATTGTTAGAATGCTTGAGAAGTCAGAGAAAGTGAGGAAGCTACACAGCAAGAATATTGCCAACAAGGCATTGGAAGATGGTGATGCAAAGAACCAGATTCTAGGGAAAAGCCTGAAGATGGCTTTCCAGTATCTCAGTATAAGAGAAAAAGAAAGTAACTCTCTAGTATCTTTTGATCTGACATAACAAGATGGATTCAACTTTGACAGAGTCTTTGGGCTCATGAAACTTAGCCCTGAATCCTTTAGTTCATGCTCATAGCCAATGAAATGATGCAGAACCAGCTCCATACAAAGACTTTTGTCTTAGCAAGGGGTCTCCAGAGATATAGAACCAAAAAAAGACAGATATGTAGCAATCAATAGAATCTACAGATATATAGATGAGATATATTTATAGACTATATAATAGAATAAATGACATAGATATATACAATACATATATACATACACACACACACACACACACACAAAGATGTAAAAATTGGCTCATGCAACAATGGAGGCTAAGAAAACACACAGCACGGTGCCTGCAAGGTGAAGAACCAGGTCAGCCAGTAACACAATTCAGTCCATATCCAGAGACCTGAGAACAGGGGGAAAAGATGGCTGGCATATAGTTCCAAGTCTGAATCCATGGTCCTGGGAACCTGGAGTGGGGCAAGGCAGCCATGAGTGTTAGACCCAGAGTCTGAAGCCCTGAGATCCAGAAGCATTGATGCCCATGGACAAGAGAAAATGGGCACCTCAGCTCAGGAAAGAAAAATTCACTCTCCTGCTGCCTCTTTATTCTACAGGGGGATCAAATGTTTGGCTTATGCTTACCCATATTGGTAAACTTCTTCACTGAGTCTACAAAGTCAAATACTAATCTCTTTCTAAGACACCCTCACAAACATGCCTAGAATTAAAATAATGCTATACCAGCTGTCTGGGCATCCTTTACCTTACTGAAGTTGGCACATAAAACTAATCAACACGATCTCAAGTAAAATAGTTGTATAGGAAAAGAGAATACAGTTGGGTTTCCCAGAGCTCCTGCATGCCAAAACGGGGCCAGAAGGCTGACTTTAATCTCCATGATTCCTAAAACAGCTAAGCTGAGCTGGATCTCATTACATGATCTAGTGGTTGAGCGATTCTGAGCAGAGCAAGGTAAAAATTAGGGTGACCTTATACCACCCAGCCTCAATCACACACAGCAAATCCTTTCCAACTCCCAACACCAAACTAGGAGACTAGAACCAGGGATATCTTCAGTATCATCACTGTTCACAGTCGCTTGTCACATCGTGATGTTTAATCTTCTTATACCCAAACAGCATTTTTCTGCAAAGCAAGCCTGTGTCTGGAGACACGACGATAACATTTAGTCTTTCTTTCCATAAGTGTGTACTTATTCCCATCAAATCATTCATTCATTCAGAAAATTCTTGTTGGTCCTACAGTCCTCAAGGAACCTTAAGAGATGCTGAGTATGCAGACAGGACTGAGATACTCTCTCCCCAAGGCACTTATCTAATTCACACAAGGCTTAAAGATGCTGACTTCCTTAGGGAAGAAAGCTTGGCTGGCTTCACAAGGAAACAAACCAGTGAGGTACAATCAGGGTTTAATCAAGGATTGCCTAATCCTCCTGTACTCGCTACCCCTCAGAATTGTCATCATAAAAGTTTCCCAGGCACAGAGTGAGGGATTGGATGGGAGATCCCATCTAACACTGCCATCTGACATATGTCTTGTCCCCATCTCAGGCATGGCACCTGGGCACAGTGGAACCAACTAGCCAGGTGATCCCCCTCCTTGCTTTCCCACAGCTCCCCAGGAACCCATGAAAATGCAGCTAAAGCAATCACTGGGAAGATGTTTCTGCAATCTCTAAGCGTTGCTCATTAACGTGAACCTTGGAGAGGTCTGCTAAAGTTCAGAGCTTATCTCCAAGCCTGTTTGTTCCCTCTCTGCCCAGAGCAGCAGCTGGGCAAGGGATCACCTTCTTTGCAAGGAAGCAAATTAAATTAAATTAGATCCATTATGCCAGGCCCAACAACAACAGCAGTACCTTCGGCAAAATTAAGATCTTGAAATGAAAACAAGAAAATTATCTTCAAAAAACCTAATCCTGTCGCTCAGCTAAAAAGTGGTCACCATTGAGACCCTCTGTGGCAACTTCCCATGAACATGGAGGGGTAAGGAGCTGGAGGAGGAGAGGCCCTGCAGTGTCTTTTGGCAGTCAGGAGCTGTATCTTTTGTTTGTTGTTTTATTCTTCCAGAAGCACATTTCCAATAATGTACTTGACATATAAATAGGCCATTTCGGTGAATACAGCCATTGAAAACCTTTTCCAATAAGAGCATGTCATACTGGCCGTGTAAGAGCATATTTATAATCACACAGCATGGCACAGTGGAAAGAATGCCAAGTCTTCCAGAAAATATGGTGGCTTGAGTGCCATTTCACAGAACCTCCATCTCCAAAGTTGAATGAAAAAGCAAACAAGTGAAAAGAACAAAGAACACACCGTTGGCTATGCAGAAAACACTTCAACTTTATGTCACAGACATCAAGCATCATCTGGATCAAAACGAAAGGAGAAGAACCCATGTCCATCTTCCCTTCCAAATGGAATGGCGCTGTGAACGTGGAAACAGCATGGGATAAACAGAGAAGCTCACTGACAGCCCTTAATTGAAACAGAAAACATTTAGAAAAAGGTTGCCAAACTATGCGATAGATGTGAACATTTGACTTGGAGTTGTGTCCCCTCATCCTCTTGGAGTGACGTAATTCCCTAAATCTCTCCCTACTATCACTTATTAAAAAGAAACTGTCTCATAGGAGGCCTCAAATAGGCAAATAAAAGACCATGAAAGGATCCAGAAAAGCAAAACAACAAGGCCTGTGGAATAGAAGAAAGTTGTCTTAAAGTGGTTGGTTCACTATGAAATAGGGAAACAAATAGAAGATTTAGAAAACACCCCCAGTCCCTAAATCCAGACTTGCTGCTGATTCAGTGGAATAGAAGACGATATCAGACTTCTGATATATTTAAAGACAAAAACTAGAGACAAAGCTCCCAGTGCCTCTTTGGCAATTCCAGTAATCTTCTCCCTCCTAAAGGAGGAGGCAAACTGTGCCCAGACACGGAGAAAGTAGCAAAAGAAAATTTGGCATAAGAAACTGAGATCAACACCACCACCATATGACTGATCCCTATATTCTCTGGTCAAGTAAATGGAAAATAATTTTTTACAAAGCACTTAGACCTGGGCACAGTGGCACACATCTGAATTCCCAGGTAACTGAGAAGCTAAGGCAG
>NDGN011109971.1:0-10152 GCA_002564285.1 Tympanoctomys barrerae | reverse complement strand
AACATTTTCTGATTTTTTTCAGATATATTATAGTCATTTATTTGCTTTGTAATTATGTTAAGAAAAATTTTTCAGTGACACGGTAAGTGTATCACAACAGTTCTGAAGAGTTCACTATTTTTTTCCTCTGCAATTTTGCATAACAGAAGCTGCTCCATTTCTAAAAGTAACATTATAAAAGAAACAATCTGGAAATCTTGACTGACAGCTTTTCTTCCAGGAAACAGTCAGAACATTTAAAAATTATGTAACTGATTCACAGTGCCTGCTAAACCCCTTCTACTAATAGTGCTTGTCTAAATTCTGGTTTTCCACATGAACATGCCAGGAAAGGACTCCTTATTTTAATTATTGCAAACCCATGAGGTGTCCAGCAAAGCCGGACTTCTGTGGGCTCCCTTAGGTGCCAGAGCAGCCATGTCTGGCACTGCAGTCTGTAGTTCAGAGAGCCCAGCCATCAAAATTCCACTCACCCCTGCACAGAGGTTCTGCCTCCTGCAGGAAACAAGACGGGCCTCTTGGAAAGCACACTGGCATCATCCAACTTGAGGTTTGCCTTGACCTTGCTTGGCCTTCGTCGTTTCCTGGCAGCTTCATATCCAAACCTATCACTAACCTCATCCCCTCATTATTACTATAAAAGCATCATCACCTACTGATACTTTGCCTTATTTTCATATCTCCCTTTTCTATTTTTCTTAGAAAGCACACACATTTCTGGCTTTAACCACGGATGTTTGTTTTCAATCTTCTCCCTAAATGTTTTGGTCTATGCTTCCAGCCTATTTTAGCATATCATTTACATATGAAGAAACAGTAATGATGAGGAGGGTAGCAATGTGGTAGACATAGTGATGGTTATGTTAACAGATATAATGGAATGGTAACAATGAAAATGGTGGTAGGGAACATGAGAACGATGATAATGACAATGATAATGTAGTAATGTTGGTGATGATGGTGATGATGCTGCTGATAATCGTAATAATAGTGATGATGATGTCAGTGATGATGATGATGAAAATAGCGCAGTCAGAGCTTTAGCCCTGCCTTACCAGAATCCCATCTCAAAAGAATACTTATTCAGGAGATAATTTAGAAAGTGGTAGAAGACTGACTATATATCTCACGAGCCTGCTTGTCTCCAAAATAGGCATAGCCACTGAGCCTTAAGATTCAGTCCTAAGTTGAACGTAATTTATGTCACTGCATTCAGTTCTTAGAAGTTGAGGCTGATGCATGCAGACACTTACAAATAAAATCCAGTGTGAAAAATGAAGCATTCCTAGAACCTCTGAACAGCACCACCAAGTAGGTCCCTGGCTCTCAATAGGAGTGGCTTTTAGCCATCCTGATTCTGTCACAGATCACTTTAGGAGTTTATCTTTCACATTATAAACTTCTGTTAAATGGCATATAGGCATATGTGAGCTTCCCCTAGGAGCCTTTTCTATACTTTAATGTTTTGACAAGGATCTTTCCTGTATTCTGTCCTTCTATGCCATACTTCTTGTCTTAGTGACTTTTCTCAGTGGTGAGACAGAATACCTAACACAAGTTAAGAGAGGAACAGTTTATTTGTCTTACAGTGTGTAGGGTTTTCACTGGGTAGTTGGCTGGCTGTGAAGCGGAGCAGCCCATGACAGGTGACATCACAGAGGAGAAACAGTTCACTGCAGGCAAAGACAGCAAAAGCAACAAGGACCTTTAGCAGCATCTTTCTGATCCTTTTACTTTATCCAGACCACTGAGGAGGGCCAGTAGCATCTACACCCTTGATCCTAGTGCCCTCAGGCCTAGCACTGCTCTAAAATCAATGCAATGTCACATACTCTAGATCCAGCCACCTCTGAAAAAGGCTTGGCTACGACCACACAAGGCTTTGGGGACATCTAGACACAAGGCAATACATTTCTATTGTTGCATATTTCCATTTTTATATTTAACATAGGTGGTGGAATGACTGCAAAAATAGCCCTTAATCTTCAACCACTTGAGTACTCACATTATTTACAATGTGGCTCACAGCCCTTCTCAGCGGAACATAGGATCTACTTTTCCACATGAGTCTGGACAGACCTAGTGAACTTCTCTGGCCAACAGTATGTGGCGAGAGTAACTGGACAGCAGTCTTGGTCTCATTTATCCCTGCATCCTATCTTGCTTCTCTGCCTTCACCACAAGAATGAGCAGCTTAGTTGACAGAGAATGAGACCCCGAAAGCAGCAGTTGCTCTACTTGAACCTTCCAAGACCTGAGAGAACTCAGCCAAGCTCATCAAAGGAACTCAGAGCGAGGGGAAACAGTGGGCCCCCAGCCTCAGCTGCAGTCACGCAGACTGAGGGCTATGGCAGCCAAAGAAGCCACACGCAAGTGGGCAAGTGACCAGTGCATGCCCACCTAAAAGGAAGGGCATGGGACAAACCCACCACATGTTGCAAGATGAGGAGCAGCATCAAGAGCTGGGCCCTGCCATCAAGGGCCCTGGCGGGCCTGCCTCCCTGGACCCCTCAAATCCTATTATTCATCTCAGTACAGAATGCCATGCTCATCAAGTCAACTTGAGGAGCCTTGTGTCTTAATGCAAGGGCTGCTGACAGGCACACTGTGAATGACGGGACTGTCAATGTCAGACTTGACATCTTGGAGCCTACCCTTCTTTGTCATGGAGTTTTCTTTCCACAATAAATTCATGCCTTTCCATCTTTAAAACAAGTCACAAACTCACACCTTCTCCAGGAAATGTTCTGTGAATGAAGGTGACTGTAGGGCACTAGGCACACGGTGTCAGCACCCCTTCTCATCTCTGGCCTCCAGGCCCACGCCACTGTTCGTTAGGGATCTCATCCACATCTGCTGCACAGGGTTCAGGGGCCAGGGCACTGTGGGGCCAGGGCACTGGAAGCTGACCCCTGGGGAACCTATCTACCCCAGCCCGGGGTCATTCTCTGCACCTCCTGGAGTGGTGCTCACTATCCTAGGCTGAAGTGTGCCCTCCAAAGTCATAGACGGAAGCCCTGGCGCAGTGTGGCTACTTTTGGAAAGAGGATCTTTTAGGAGGTAATTGCTACAGCTTGTGTGAGATGCCCCCACAAAGTCACCTGCGGTCATAGATGAGGGTTTTTACAAATGGCTGGATCCAGAATGAGTGATACTTGGATGAAGCACGTCTGATTACTAAATTAGTCCACTGATTGGTTTGGCACGTACTATAAGCCAGATGCTTACAGAGTTAAAAGGGGGCAGAAAGAAGTCATTTGTTGCTTGTTGGGTTGCTGGCTTGGCACCTTCTGCCGCCCATGGACTGTTTCTCCTCTGTGATGGCCCCTGCGTTGGAGCCAGACAATTATGGGTCAAAACTTTTACAAACCGTGAGCAGAAATGAACTTCTCTATCTTCAGCTTTGGTTGAACCAGTGCTTTCTCTCAGCAATGAGAAAAAAGACAGTAATGGGACAGTAACAGAGCCTAAAGGAGATCATGGGTGGGGGGTGATTTGGCGATGTCTTAATAAGGCAAACAGGACAGACACACAGGATGGACCACCAGGACCCAGGATAGAGCATCACTCGCATGCCACCATGAGAGGGCTCGAAGAAAGCTCACCCGCTGGCACTGTGCTCTCAGACTTCCCGCTTTCAGAACCGTGACAAGCATCTGCTGTGGAAGCCGCCCCATCCACCGTTTCCTGTTAGGACAGCCTGAGTTGCTCATGAAAAAGGGACACTTCATTCCCTAAATGAGGAGAGTGTGTGTCCTGCGCCATCTCCCCTCTTCCCGTGCATGGCCCCCAAGCCCACTGCGTCTCTCTGCTATGCTCAGAGAGGGTGTCCCCTCCTACCCGCTTCCACTGTTCATCGCTGGGGTGAGGGGACCCTGGTGCCGCCCAGGGGCCGGGTGGCTTCCGATTCTCTGCTTCGAAGCCCTTCCCTCTCTCTGTTCACTTCACCGAGCTCATTCCGAACCTCCTGCTGTGCGTGCTTCTCTGACTCCTGTGGACACCCCCAGGGTGGGTGGAAAGTCGTCAGGAGACAGGGCCTCGACTTCCCAGCCCACCCCAGCCTCACCTCCCCAGTGCCTACACCGTACCCCGCTCGGGTCTTCATACAACTGTTGGAAAGAAGTGACACGGGCAGCATCTCTGCAGGTTCTGTGCCACTCCCCTGCCAGACACTGTGTACCCCAAGGTCAACCATGCCATCTGCACCACGGTAGCCCCTCCACATGCAGCTGGGGCTTAATACAGGTTTGCTGAAAAAATAATAAAGTGATGCATCAGAAGTCAGGGTTCACATTCATGTGTGACCACCATCTACCATCTAGTGGTGGAAGAGGGCAACTTCAGGATGACAACCATTTTTGAAAAGAAACCAGGGAGCACCTAAAGTTATAAAGGAACATTTCTTTATGATCAAACAGTCCCTTTGAGTGTGTGGCCTCCAAAACCTTCTCCGAAGTTGAAGTCCTATCATCAGTCTCACTGAGGTTAGAATTAACTTGCAAATACAGAACTGTGTACGTATAACCAGTACCTGGCTTTAAGACATGGGCCGGCTCCTCCAAACTGAGGGCTGCATCATGACACAGCTAACTCCTTAGCCTGCACTGTGGCTCACACAGACCTGAAAGCTAAGAAGACCCAGAGGTCCTAGGAATGGATGGTAAGTGTGAACCTGACCAGGCATCAGGGGCAGAGGGCCTCCAGCCCAAGGGCACCCTGGCCCACAAGGGACCACCAAACTGCAAAGCCACAGCAGAGCAGTGCTGGAAAACACTTTCCAGCCAGCCCAGACTGCGCTTTCATAAATCCCAGGACTCTACTTACTTCAGGCCAAAGGCCCAGAGGATGGGAGGGGACAGGAGCCAATCTTCTTCTCTGGAAAATCAGTAAGAAGTGAGGCGGCCAAAGCTGCATGCTTCTCCCTCCCCTGCACACCCTCCTTGCTCCATCACGGGGGGTCTGCCGAGCAGGACTGCTCACGCAGGGATCCCTAACACATTCAGAGGGCACATCCTCAGCCCTGACACCGGCCACTGGCCACTGCCCACTTCAAGAGAGCATGGCTGTCTCTGGATGCTCTTGCCCTGCATGGCCCATGACACCACAGCCTTTGCTCTGTCTGCCTCTCACGACACAGACCCAAGGTGCACCTGGAAGTGCTTCTGAGCCTGAGCCTCCACGGAGACCCCCTAAACTCCCCTTCAGGCCATGTTAAATGCACGGCCCCAAATAAAGAGCCAAAACCCTTGCTTTTGAGTTTCATCGAGGACAAATCTGTAGGAGCTCAGGACACTTTCAGGCCCTGGAAGGAGCAGACACCGCGTGAAGGGCTGTGGAGCCAGCAGTCTCTGGCAGTGGAGGCCAGGCACAGCCAGCAGGCCTGGGCACCAAAAGCCACAGGCTAAGCATCCAGGGTGCCTCGGGTGGCTCTTATGGGACGGCAGGGCCCAAGGACACTACAGCCAATTCTGTACGATAGATAGCAGTTTAAAAACTCTCACTGCCATCGGCTGGTTTTCTTAGCGTACCTGAAGCCACCCCACTTGGAGCTGTTGTAGCCCCAAGACACATTCTAGCTATACTTGGTCAGTCAAAAAAAATAAATCTCATCGAATAAGAAAATGCTAGTGACTTACTTTTTCCATGTCATGTGTATCACAGAAACTTTCTGATTCATAAACGCAGCACTGTTGGAAAGGGGTGAGGGGCAGGCATCTAGAGACCATGCTCCCAAATAATCACTTTATAGGACTTGGACATTGTAACTCAAGTAAATTTCTCACGAGTGATTCCAAACTGTATTTGTGTATGACATTAAAGTTTGCAAAATGCAGCCCATCGTATCACTTGCCAGGGGACAGACACGGTCATCCTCACTGGGTAAGTGGAAACCAAAGCATCCTGTGCTCCAGAGGAAACACGCCCACAGCTTCACCATCGAGCTGGCTGGGCAGCGCTGGGAAATGAGATGCAGCAATCTGCCTTGGGGCAAGCCACAGCTCGGCCCCCCGGGAGGCAGCAGACAGGCTTTGCTCTTCAGCTTCAGATGCTCTGGAAGCATCACATGCACAGATTGGACACCGGTGTGCAGGGGAGCGTGGAGGTGAGGCACGAGACAGAGATGCAGGGATGAGGGGCGGCTGGCACAGGTCCGCCGGCCCCTCCCAGGCTGAACTGTGGGAGCGTAAGTGCAGATGGTGCATAAACAGGAGCAGGTAGTTGGGGGAAATGCAGACTGTGCTTATCGTGTGTCCTTGGGTGGCTGTAAAGGTCAGATCAAGGAAGGATTTCCACACTGTAGCGGACAGTTGGGATTTTTCTGAAAATAATTACTAAATGATTTCAATGATGGCAAGGAATGATCTAGCATGAATTTCATAAAGATCCCTCAGGGGATGACATAAGGACAGGTGGAAAGATGAATGCTCATCCCCAAGGGAAGCAGAGGCCAAAGCAGCACTGAAGGAGATGTCATGTTGCCAGTGTCATGCGCAATGTGTCCATCTAATTGAAATGTCATGATGTCAGGGGACCACCTGAAATGGGACACAGAGCAAGCAATAAAGTCTAAAAACTATACTGGGCAGGGCTGGGGAAATAGCTCGGCCATCTAAGTACCTGCCTGGCTAAGTACCTGCCTGGCAAGGGCAAGGACCTGAGTACCAAATGCCTTGCTGGCCCTGGAACCCTAGGCGCACCACACAGACCACTGAAACCTGGCATGATGGTGCACGTCTCTAATCCCAGCGCTGGGGAGGCTGAGCCAGGAGGATCACTATGTGTCTAAGCTGCATAGCAAGGATCTGTAACAAGTAAATAATAAAATAATAATTTAAATTTTTTTTCAAAAGTACACTGGGAAAAAATGTAATTATCAAATCTGAATGAATATATTGACATATATAACATCCCATTGACAAAGCTACCATGAGATGTATTAGGAAAAGCAATCATTATTTTATGAGGTCCTTGGTAAGCTTAACAAGGGACAGTGAAGCAGGGAGTAGTGTGAAAAGCCAACTCAAAGAAGAAAAAAGTGACCACAGTCAATCCAGGGAGTGAGGGCTTGCTGCTGTAGAAGATGGAGGAAACTGAAGAAGGTTTGCAGATGGGGGGTTCTAGTGGCAGAGCATCATGTGTTTTTATGAGTAAGCAAGAGCACTCAGAGGAGAAACTGGAAGAAAGACCTAATGGGTGTGCGGGAAAGCCCTGGGCTCTGGATCAAGTCTGCAGATATCCCCACCTTCCCACCTGTGTACACCAGTTCTTAGTTTTCCCAAATTCAGCTGAGCGTAGATTTGGGGCTTGAGAGGAGAGCAGTGAAAGCCAACGCATCAGGTGCTGATCCAGGACAGTCAAGGGCCAACTCCCAAGCAGGCTGGCTGCACCTCCAGCCTTCCCACCTAACACAGGGGCTGTGAAGATGGTCTACGGGATAGCAGGTGCCTTGGAGAGCACCACACCTTTGCCATTCCCAACCAGGGGCTCTGTGTTCAGTGGCATAATGGACAAGGGAGTGCAAAGTGGGCCTGGTGTGCAAGCCCCACGCCTGGACTCCAGAAATCTCCATGGGCTTCTGGCTATGTCCTTTGGGTAAGTCACACTTCTCTGACCTGACTTCAGCTTCTGGCCTGGAGTTCTGCAGGCCTAGCTTGGAGGGTGTGGAGACAGCATGAGCTCTGTACATGGCCTGTTAAGTGTCAGCTTGTTTTTCTCAATTTCTCTCCATCTCTCAAGACTTGAGTTGTGTCAGCCACCTCTAGACTGAGAAAACTGATATGCACAAGTGTCCATCAGACCCACGACCTTCCTGCCCAAGCCATCTCCCACAGGTGTGGCTCAGGTTTGCCTCTCCCCTGAACTACTCCATTGCCTACTTTCAGCCTTTCTCTGCTTAAGTTATGTCTTGACTAAGACACGGGCACTAGCTCAGAGACATGCTCACCTTTACCACAGCCAGCGTCTGCCTCTCAGTAGGTATGCTGCCAGCTGACGGGCATGTGGTGGTTCTTGTTCCCTAAAGACTGGCTTGGAGTTAATATTATCAAGAAACAATCAACAGCCCCTCCCCTCTCAGAGTTGACTACTCACATTCTGCAGTGCACCACGGGATACTCCCTGAAGTACTCTTCCTCCCAGAAACTCATGCATTCTTTTTCCTCTTGGATAGAGACCTCCTTAGAGATTACCCAGTAAGCCCAGGTTGGACATCACAGGCAAAGTTTTCTTCAGTTCTAGGTAACTGCCCCAATTGTTTGATCGAACCTTCCAAGTTTCAGGTGAATGTCACCTGGTCCTGGTGACACACAGGTATGTCTTCTCTCAAGGAGACACCACTCATCTCCCATTTATATGCCTACCATGGATCTGCGCCTTTGGCTTGGAGCTCAACATTGCTATGTCCTTGTCCTTCCTTCTTTGTAGGCCCAAAAGGCAGGATTTGTTCTTATGTCAGGACCTTCCCAGAACAGGGAATCTACTAAGTACCTTTAAAAAATCAGAAACTTTCTACAACTTCAATACTTGTAAAGAACCCTAAAATCCTCTGATAAAGCAAAACTCACATGATTCAGAGTGAAAGTTATAACACTGTCAGGAAGCAGGGTCACCAGCCTAGTGACTTCTGAGGGTAAAGCATCACCATCACCTTGTGTGGGCAGGTCTGCCAAGCAGATCAGGGATCCAGATGTTTCACCAGACTTCTTTCTTAAATGTAGCCTTCACGTTAGTAACCCTGTTCTGAAAATGCTAGCTCATCAAGGGCATCCTTAGATGTGCAGGATTAGAAGGAAACACAGCACTGCCTGACACAGCAGCGAAGCGTCTGGGGGAGGGATACCACCTGGGACATGAATACTAGTCCGTGGCCAAACCTGGAGACACACACACTTGGACTCATGTTGAAACCTATGCCAGTGTGTTGTTATAAAGAGGCAGAGACTTGGGGTGGTCATCAGGTTGCCAGGATGGAACCTCCAGAACGATTCTCAGGGAAGAGGCCCAGAGAGCTTGTTCTGCCTCTCACCACATGTGGACACAATACTGTATCCTGTGTGAAGCAGAAAAGTCACCAGGCACCAAACCCAACTTTGTCTTGGATTCCCCCATGTCCAGAACTGAGAGCAATGTTGCTTCAAATCAACAGTGTTCTGTTACAGCAGGAAGAACTGAGACTAGGCTCTCATTACAACTTTCAACTAGCATACATTTCCTTTTACCTTAGCAGAAGTCAGAGGAGAGCGTGTCACACCTCCGGAGGCCCACAGGCTTCTCTTCCCCTCTGCCACTTTCTAGCCCCACATGTCAACAGGCATGAGTGAGGAAGCCAGACCATCCCAGAATCTGCCACACAAGCAGAGCCTTTCACAGGTCTTCTGATAATTTTGCTAGTCCCTTCTATGCACCTATTTTTTTTTTCTAAGAGGTAATGGAGGAACATTAGTAACACACATTAGGTCTGCACCTCTGTTGACTGCACATCAACTCATTACAACATATTAGTTACTGTATGTGTGTGCAGCTGTGAGAGACACAGACCACACACCCAGCTCTTGTACCCAAATTATTGAGCCAGGGACGGTTCAATCCACGTCCGGGCTGGTTCCCACAGGAGGAGCTCCTGGCCACACAGGGCAGCACATCATGTCCTCACCATGGGGCGAATGGGCGGCCAACTGAGAATGAACAGCTACTCTCTTGGAGGGAGGAGCACCCGACTGGTGTATGCACTGGGCAGTGGGCACATGAGCTGGCCCGTGTGCTGTGGGGAACTCCAGGCTTCAGGGGATGCACAGAGGTCTGGGCCAGACCACTTCTGTCCCATCACACACTGTCAAATGAGTCAAGCTACCTCTGAAATAAAGGCAAAGTGTCTTCTGAATCTCAAGTGTGTTACTTAAGGGTCAACTGCCTTTTTAGAAAGATTTAATGTGGACCTTCTCTCGTTTAGCATCTCCCTGTTCTCCTGAGACTCAAGAGGAAAAAGGCCTGAATACCCAGAGTTCCAGCTTCCCCTGGGTTAGATGAGGTCTGTACCTCAGTCTGCATAACCCAGAGGTCATTCAGAAAACCCCTCAAAGCAGCAATTCATCCCAGATTACAGCAAGGGTAAACCCAGGGTTCTCTGGTTATCCTCCATCTTCTCTTCTGGCA
>NDGN011109967.1:0-12257 GCA_002564285.1 Tympanoctomys barrerae | reverse complement strand
CTTTATCCATTCCTCAGTTGATGGGCATTTGGGTTGCTTCCAAGATTTAGCTATGACAAATCATGCTGCTATAAACAGGGGTGCACATAAGTAGCTGTCATTTAAGGAAATATTACCGAGAAGAATTGTAGTAGTCATGGTGGATGAGATGATTTGAAGCAGGAATATCTTTGGATTTTTCAAATAAGACTAGGACCCTGCAGGTAAAGGTGCTGTCCTTTGGACCTGTAGGTATATCTGGCATGCGTTCATTTCCATGCCCAAAGCAGGTTTTTCTGTCCTGTGTAGAGCATCAGCTACCTTCCCTGCAGAATTATCATAGCATGCTAAAAATCTTTTGCTATCTCCTAGTGCACCTTGCACCTCTAGTATTTCTTTGACAACAACACACTCTAAGCTGAACACAAACAACCTCTTCCATAAAAATCAAACAGTTAAATGAGGTGGGAAGTGGGCAGGAAGAAGACAAGACTAGATTGGAAAGGGTTCATTAAAGAATCAAACATGTCTCCCTATTTAAAGGAAACAAAGTCAGCCAACACATTCCCTGGTTTATGGGGTACCCAGCTGTTTGCCCCTGAGCATTGGGTATCAAAGCCAGTCACATAGATCTGCAGTAGGACCATTTGCTCAGTTGCCAGAGCGATCATAGCCTGGCAATACTCAGGTCTGGCACTGTTTTTATTACTGTTTTTACTTCTTTGCTCATGGCTTCTGAAGGCCTCCAAACAGGTACAAACATTGGGGTAAATCACGAAGTCACAAGCTTGGCTTTTGTAGCTGTTCTTGAATTGGTTAGAATTCAGCATATTCCCTTTAGCTGGTAAGTAGAATCAAATATATTTAGCCTTTTACAACCACAAGAAAGAGGGTTTCCTGTAGAAAAATATTAAGTTTCCTACTGTAGAAAAGGACATGCTGATGGAAGTGCACTGTCTTTATTTTCTTTGAAATGACTGACCACTGTATTACTGAACCAGGGTTTCTTTCCTGCCTCTAGGCTAAGAGGCATTTCCAAAGCCAAGCTGTCTGAGGCTCAGACCTGAAGCCTAGACAATGCATTCTGCCATTACTTTGTACATAGCAATAGAAAATTTCATAAATAAATTTATAAAACAAACATCTTTACTTTCCCCTCAGTACAATCAGACTACTTTGCATGCTTATTGTGTGGGCTTATCCACATCATCATCTTTTCAAATCTTTCTACAATTGGGTAGTTGCTATTGACTCATCAAAATTTTGGGAAGATTAGAGATCATTTTTAAAGGATAATTATATTAATAATCCAATGCTGTCAATGCCATTTTCTTATTGTTTTTGTTCAAACATTTATAAAATAGCTATTATTTTTAAATTTACTCTTATGTGTTTAATATAAGAATTTTACACACAATATTATTCCTTTTAAGTTTTGACTTACGGATTTTCTCTACATTTTGTCAGGCTTCGTTTAGAAGACTGAATACAAAGTTGTTATGTTACTTTTGCTCAAATGTTAGCTTTTGGATCATAACAAAAAAAAAACAACAAAAAAAAACCCAACCAAACAAAAAAAACCTAGTCAGACAGAAATCTCCAGCTTCTAAGGCCTATTAGACTCTCTTCCTGTTTGCATCGTCTTCTTTCTACTCTGTCCCTTTCCAAGTATTGATCAAGCAACACTTGAAAAAGTATAATACAAATATCAATGGAGATTGTTAATAGCAAGAAGCGTTCACCACTTGATTTCCTACAAGGACCTGGAGGGTCACGCAAATACAGGAAGTGGGGAAGTGTAAACAGTGGCACTGACCTGCTTACACGTTATGCCTACATAAGTATTCCATCTTTGTGGGTGGTTCTATCCATGTCATTGCATTAAGAAATGCCTCACAGATTAGGTAAGTACACTTCTGGCTACCCCGATTGTGGTCACAAAGGCATTATGGTGGATGCTGTATGTTTCCTTCCTGACTGTCACCTCCTTGTACTTCCTCACTGCCATGAACTAAATGACTTTGCTCTGTGACTTTCTTCCCACTCTGATGTTCTTTCCTTGGAGCCCAGCATCTCCAGGCGACATTTGATACTGAGCCAAGTTGAGTCTCTTTTCTTTTAAGTTGTGGGTGACGAGCAGGTTGATGAATGCAGCATCCAAAATATTTCCCAGTTTACTGAGGTCCTCACTTCCCTAACAGGCTGTAAGACCCTGGAGGATCGCCACGTTTTCTTATCCCTTTTGATGACTCTTTAAATACCCATGCAGGACTCTAAACCCAAACTGTGTGCCTAACACTGTGCCACAGACATAAGAATGAGGGCAGTCTTCTGTGACTGGCAGGCATGGACCACCCTTAGGACCTGGGACTGTGTTCTCTCAGCGCAGTTCCCAGAATAAGGAACAAGAACACAGATGCCAGTTGAGTGAATGAGTGGAGCATAGGCTCTCATTCTCAGACCTGTTTACTGGTGATGACAGTACTGAGCCAGCCTGACTCTGCACACCTTCACAAAACCATGCAATTCTTCATTTTTTTTCTTTTTAAGTTTTTGACTTAGAACACTTTTATTATATCCTTTTTTTTTTTTTTTAAAGTCAGTGCCTTGCAATGTTGCCCAGGCTGGTCTTGAACTCACAATGATCCTCATGTCTCAGCCTCCTGAGTGCTGGGATTCCTCCTATGTCCTGTTCTTTGCCCTTTCTTTCTTAAACTAAATAGTATTTTCATACAGAATTTAAAAATTTAGGTGCCACTACCAAATCTGTGACATCTCCAAAAGAGATGGCTACGCACACTTTTATATGAAGTATAAAAAGAATTCTGAACTGTCCACAGATTCTTACTGGCCAGTCAAGTTCAAATTAAAAACTTCTTTGTGAGAGCAAGAAAACATGCCCCAAGTACCTGTAGTCTGGGATTCTGCATGAACTGAGTCGCATCAAAGCACAGGATCCCCCAAAAGCCCTCTGCACCCTTTGATGGTCACAGTGTTCCATCTCATTCACTTCTTGACCAACTTCACTGATGCATGAAATGAATCTTTCTTTTGGGTCAAATCCTCTCCATTTTGAGTACTGAATTTTCTTTCTTCAATTTAACTTCTATTTTCCATATAAATTATACATACACCAGGAATACTGTTAGGAATACTGTTCTTTTATCTTGGCTTACTCAGCAACCTGAAATATATAGAGAAATGAAATCTTTATCTTCCTTTGAATGTCAAATTGGCCAGGAAAAGCCAGAGAAAAGTCAAGATTTCACTGGAGGAAAGGAAATCAAAACTAAGCAGAGATAAGGTGCAGACACAAATACAGTTGGATATCAATAGGTATACACACATTTGTGATCTGTATTGATCGAGAGATGCTTCTGAATATGATACTGCATGCGACACAGTCATATGTATGGAACGCATACTCTGTGCTCCAGTGTCTGTGTATTTTTTGTTTCATTTAATCTTCATAGAAATGCTTCAGTAGTAGGGAATATTTTCCCATTTCTGAAGGAAGACATTGAACTCACATGGGTCATATACCTGACTGTGGTCATAAGTGGCAGAGTTGAGGGTGACATCTTAGAGAGCCCATTACCAACACATTTTCTTTACTTTATGCAAAGTAGAGGTCATGCTTGAGAGTATCGTCAAGAATAGTGTTGCTCTAAGAATCTATTGACCCATTGGTCTATTTCTCCATTGGTTATCAAGATGGAATCAGAAGCTTGTACCTAAATATAAATGAACATGAGTGCAATGCTTTCCTCGCTCATAAAATCAGCTAAACTACAAAAGAGGTGCTTAGTTATATGATTGATTTATATTCTGGCTCAAGTGTCTTATTTCGTGAAAGAAATACATTTGTAAATATTTCCCAGATAAATGCTAATCTGAAAATCACACCTTGAGAAGCCTTGGTCCTGACTGATGTTACTCTCACCCTGGAAAGACTGGCAGCCATCTGGCATAACCTAAGAAGGGACACGTAGGAGATGACTTTCTGATGGGTATCATATGTATGGGAAAGTCAGGAGCTTTGGATTCATGACAATGCTGTTCTACCTTTTTGAAAACAATTTTGATTGATATCACACCCTCCTCATCTGCCAAGGAGTCTGGTCCCACTTAAATGAGATGACATGGGGCCTGGAAGCCTGCATAAGCATTTGTTTGACATTGCATGGGTTTTCACGACTAAGCTCATCTTAGTTGAAAATTAGACAATTGTCAAACCTGTGGATCTACAGAGACTATTCCTGCCCACCAAGTGAAGCCTCCACTATCCTCTTCTCCCCCTTTTCTTTTCCATGATCCTAAGATTGGAAAACAAAACAGTTAAATCCTAGAATAATAGAATTGAGCTCGATTTCTATGAGTTGTGTTTGTTCTACTTGATCTGTCCATCTCCAGTTGAGTTTTTCAACCAGATGGCTATAAACCATAAGCATCATGGGGAGACCAATCACTTTGTCCCTCTCCTTCAACCTTTCTTGAGAAAGAAAGTACAAAATTAGATCTGTAGGAGCCCATCAAGGAGGAAATGCAGAGATGACTCCTGTGTCATCATATAAAATGGCCTTGGAGAGTTGCAGAAGCCATTGGATAAAGCTAAGAGAACAATGGGCCAGAGAAAGTGAGCAGAGAGTCCAGTGGGTTGTGATGGAGGGAGAGCACATGTGCTTCCCAGCAGTGAGCTTGTGTGTGTCCCTGTGCCACACACGGAGAGCCTTAGGACTTCCAACAGAGGCCCAAAGAAGGGAATGGAGGCTCTAGAAAGTAGGACTTTTCAGGCACATAACCTGCAAGAAAGAATGGTCTCTGGCTCCTAAAGAGTTTTTTGGAAACAAAAATGTGAATTTTAAAGCCTGGTGTATTGAAATAACATGTGCTAGTGTCAGAGAACTATTTTCCTGACCCCAGCTCTACTAATACTAAGCAATATAACCTTGCCTGCAGTGTTGCTGATGTATGCAACTATAAATGGACATACAGTTGTTCACTCTCTAGGATATCTAACAATAGTTCCTCATTCACAGTTACCCTCATATCTGTGCTTCATAAAGACCCGGAAATATAATCACAGGGGACCTCCCTGTCTACTGTGTAGTCATTCATGGAACAGGGATAATTTAACCTATAAAAGCACCAAAGGGTCCAGCATGGAAATGAAGGACACATTTGAAATCTAACTCACACCCTCAGCTTGGCTGGTCCAGTGAATCCATGGCCTTTTTTGCAGTTACTAAGGAAACAGTTATCAGTAATGGATGAGGAAGCTTGGGCTGAAAGGATAGACACAGAGGGGGCTTTGTTCAGAGAAACCCATCAGATGGAGTCTGAGAGAGACACCAACATGCTCTGGGATTGATTCAGTCCCCAGCATGAAAGCATTACAGTCCATTTGATGGGGTCGATAAGTGGGGATGCCACAGAGCCCTTCTACCGACCCTCTTTCTTCTCTGCCACCCATTAGAGCTCTCACATCTGTGAGGCTCGATTGGCTCAGTGTTAGCTTCTCTGCTGGATACATGTCCAGGCAGGGGATGTTCAAGCTTAATTCAAGTTCAGAGCCTCTCCAAACATGTTTAAGACCGAAGTCACTGTCTCTTTACTCAGACTGGTACTTTACAAAGCTTCTGAGTATGTTTGTAAGGACAACATCAAGGGAATAGAGATTTCATTGCTATTTCTTTACTAAATTTTAAGTTACAAGATGGTTAGTCCAAAAGGAAAAATAGCACAGACCTAGTGACCCCAGAAGAAGTAAAAGGAATCTAGGGGGCAACAGGGAGATCATGTGGTGCAAAGACCAGACACTAGATGCATTCAGCAAATTGCCTTTGCCTGGGTCATCAGCACGTATCTGAAATAATTTAAATGTAGCAAGCATAAATGTTAGTTTTACATTTACATTTTCTCACAACCTTGAAATCACACATTGTAACACTATAAATTAAAACTAATTTAGATGCACTACTTTTTCATTTTCATCTGGGTTGCTAAAGAAATATGAATGGCAGAAGCAGTTACTTATTTTTTATGATTCAAAACCAGAAAGGAAAATCCTGTTCAGAGACATGAAAAATTGAGAAATCATTAAACCCTCATGATATTCACCAGCTTCATCACCTCAAAAAAAAAAAAAAAAGCAGAAAGGAAAATACACAATGGAGATATTTGTCACATAACCTCACCATGCCTTCCTAACCTCTGATAACATTTTATTGCACATATATCATTTACATTTTTTAAAATAAAATTGGGGCTAGAATGGATGTACTCTGCTGTAGTGCCCTTGTGTTTTAATTCTGCTATACACCG
Organism: Tympanoctomys barrerae; assembly: GCA_002564285.1. Taxonomy (NCBI): domain Eukaryota; kingdom Metazoa; phylum Chordata; class Mammalia; order Rodentia; family Octodontidae; genus Tympanoctomys; species Tympanoctomys barrerae. The sequence goes on along the minus strand of NDGN011109967.1, from coordinate 5,954 downwards.
CTGTATTCCTGTAGTCTTACTTATTTGAAACACATCATGATTTTAATATCCTCTGATAGGAGGGCATTCAAACTTAAGTGATTAATAATGTTCCAGTCTACATTTAGGACTTTTTCTGTGGCTCATCTCATGGTTATTTTTTAAAACTAATCTCTGAAATTTAAACTCTGAAGACTTTTGAAATGTATTTTCCAATTGCTCTTTGGAAACACTGCAGTGAAATGTACTGCCCCCAACAAAGAAGAAAGCAATGTTGCCTTCTGGCTCTTTGCAAGGAGACCATAGTATTTGTGGAGGGTGGGGGTGAGCATAGGTTGAGAAGAAAATTATGTTATTCTATTGTTCTATTGATTTTCATGTTATATCAAAGGTAGTTAATTTTTTTCTTCACTGCAGTTATGTTTATTTTGTTTCTATTTTATTGTCTGATACTTCAGGTTATTCCAACATCTTATAATTTTATTCCTTTGATCATCACTGTTTTCATTTGTGAGGTTTTTCCTTTGAGATATGCATTGAATGACTTTCTCCTGCTTGGAGATGATTAAGCAAACAAATCTATGTGTTGTATTATTCAAGTCTTTGGACATATAACCTTTTAATAAAAAGGAGATAATTTTTATATCTATGCTAATATTTTGCCTAAATATTAGTCCATTGCTTTGGCTTTATTTTATCATAGAACATTTCCTATTAATATCAAAGTCACATTTATCATCTGCAAACTTGAACATTTTTCAAGATCTTTTCTAGTCTTTCTAAATGAGTCCACTGTGGGCATCAATACCATGAAACTTAATTAAAGATGTACCTCAGAGGCATTATGGGATTGGTTCTAGACCACTGAAATAAAACAGTTATTTCAATAAAGTGAATCATACAAATGTTTTGGTTTTCTAGTGCACAGAAAATTACATTATACTTTAGTCTATTAGGTATGCAATATCATTATTTCAAAGAGAGTGCATATTTAATTAAAAATGCTTTATTACTAAAATTACTAATGATTATCTGAGCTGCAGAACAAATGCTGCCAATACATTTCCTGAATGCAAATCCCTATGACCCTTAAATTTGTAAAAATATTCTAGATCTGTGAAGAACAAGAAAGCAAAAATGATAAATAGGGGATTCCTACATTTAACTGTGACAGGCTTTTTGTATCTGTAAAGTGAAATACCCCATTATTTATTTTATAGTTTTTATTCTAGACTCACTCTGGAATAATTTTCTACATTATTTTCTAAGATATGGTTTGTCAAATCTGAAAATCACCACTGGTGTGTTGATGGACTAACATAAGGAGAATTGATACTGCATGGTATCGGGCTTGCTTTTCCAGAGATACAGCCAATTTCTTCATTTGCCTAAATATTCTTTGTTATTTCTTGGTAAAGCCCTAGAATATATCATATAACCATTGAATATTTATTACTATTTCCATTCTTGATATTTTACAGTCAGAGTGCTATTGTGAATGGGGTTTTTATTGTACTTCATAATATATTTTGCTGGCATATAGAAAACAGATTTTTGTTTTTTATGCATTTAATTTGTGACCCTGCCTGCTTCCTTGACTGTTACTTTATGTCTAATAGATTTGGAGTTGCAGTTGATATTGATGTTTTGTTTTAATGTATAATCAGTCTCCAAGTAATGTGATGTGAGTTCTTCCATTCTAATATGTATGAATCAACTTCTCTTATTGAATTGTGTAAAATTTTCCAAATAAAGGTAAATAATAATGGTGAGTGTGGGCTATAGCAGTTGTAGTCTGAATATAATTATTGGTTTTATATAAGCATGTGCTATTATTAAGAATGATAATGAATATTTTTATAATGTGATTGGTAAAGTATAACTACAAATTATATATATATATATTCATTAATTATCTGATTAGCTCTATGAACTAGCTACATATGGTTAGATGAGTTACATGTTATTTCCATTTTATATATGAGACAACTGAGGCAGTGAAAGGTCAAATGACTTCCCTGAGATCTTATGGTCAAAGGTGGTAGTATTAGGACAGAACTCCAGCAATCTGGGCTCCAAATGTATGTTTATACCCACCATGTACGTTGTACTTTGAGGTTATACAGTGTTCCTATGGGCTTATATAATGCAACTTGTGTAAGATATGTGTGCATTCATTCAGAGGTTATCTTTTATCTCTTTTGATTTCTTGGTGTATTGGCATTTGTGATAGAATTCCTAATGTAACTTATTCCAGTTTTAAGAATGGAGTAGCAATCCCTAGATGAATGTGGTAGTACATTCCTGTAATCACAGCACTGGGGAAGCTGAGGCATGAGGATCACTGTAGGTTCTAGACCAGCCTGGACAACCAAGTGAGTTCAAGGCCAGCCTGAACTGCACAGTGAGACCCTATCTCAGAAAAAAATAGAAGAAAGAAAATACTCCCTAGATCATATTGGATAATTCCTTTTGTATATTTCTTTTTCTGAACATAAACAACTTTTTCTTTAATTAGTACCCCAACTTTTTCTTTTTTCAGTACCAGAGATTTAACTCAGGACCTTGCACTTGCCAGGCAAGTGTTTACTCTACTGAGCTATCTCCCTAGTCCTTCTTTAATTAGGATATAGACCTCCATCTATATCTTGCTCTCTATCATCCCTCAAACTATCAAATTAGGTTGCTGTTTTATTTCTACATCATATTGATTCTTTTACATTATTGCTTCAGAAGAAGTTAAAACACTTTTCTTATCTATGTGTGAGCTGCCTCTGTTGCTTTCTCTCCTCTATTTCACGCATAAATAACATTTAGGAAGCACAAATAATTTTTCTGTAAAATTCTGAACATCTTGCTTCACTGCTTTTAGTTTTAATAGTGTGAGAAAATCTTAGGTCACTTAATTTGATCATTTTATAGATCTTTCTAGATAATACTTTTTCCTTGATTACATCTCATGCACTTGATTAGCTTGCAGGATCTGTGGACTCAGGTATTTTCCATAACACAGATGAGCGCTCTCTTTCTTTTCCTAACCCTTCTGTCTGTCCTCTGTCCTTTTATTCTTCTTGGCTTCTGCTATGATAATCACACTGTCTGCATATGAAGTTTGAAGTGGGACTCCATTGCTTCATCTTAATCCGTCCCACAGTTCTTATTTATATATTTGTCTCATTATTTAAATCTATTTTCCACTTGATATCTGGAAACATCTTCCACTTGTCTTCTATGTAATGGATTTTATTTTCTGCTTTGAGCAGTCTGTTAATGGTAACTATTTTCTTTGAATTTAGAAATTGTATTTTCCATCTCAATCATGGAATCTCTTCTAAACTGTTATTGTTCCTTTTTCATGCTTTTTGTTGTCCTTTCATCAGCACAATATACTCTTATTTCTTTCTGAGACTAAAAAGAAATTTCCCAAGTATTTTTCCATTTCGGACAGTAAGTCTATTTCATAAAAAGATATTGATTTGGTATCTTTAGAGTGTCTCTTTTTTAACTGCAATGTTTTTAACTGCACATATTTTTCATAGGTTAAGATCTTCCCTTTGTGTATGTTGACAGAGGATATCCAACGATACTGGTTTTATAAAAGGAAATACACTTTTCAGGTATTGCTGTAGGTCTTTGGGGGAAGACACTGATGTCTGTTTACTCAATACCTGAGTTTTGTGGTAAAATGAGAGCAAAATGAAGGTTTGAGAATGGATTGGAGCCTACACAAAAATATTGGACTTCCAGAGATGACAGGAGTCATCAATGTGTTAATAAAACCAAAATCTCCAAGGAGACAAAGTAGGCACACTGGACCATTTTTGACTATGGTTTTGGGTACAGCAGAAAAAAGGCCAAAGTCATCATTCCTAATTCAGAAAGAGAAGCCACATTCAAGCAGGGCAAGCATCACAATTAAAAAAATACAATATAGTTTAGAGGTCATCAACCCAAAATTCTAGTCAGTAGTGATCACTAATGAACAGTGTCTCTAAATACCTCAGAAAGGAAAACACATCTCATGGGAGGAAAAGCCTTAAAACCAATCTACAGTGAATTTCTTTAAGATTAAAACAATGAGTGTAGTGATTTAAAGATAACAAAATAGAGCTTGAGGGACAGGTCAGTGGTCTAAGTGTCTGCCTTACAAGGACAAGGATCCAACTTTGATCCCTGGTACCAGATGCCATGCCGGCACAAGAGCCCCAGGTGGCCGCTGAAACCAAGCATGGTAGCACACACCTGCAATCCCAGCATGGGGGAGGCTGAGACAGGAGGATCACTATCAGTCTGAACTGTGTAGTGACAGCCTGTATCCAATAAATAAATAAATAAAACAAAATAATTGAGCAAACAAGCGTACCTTATTGAAATTATATTTAACAGATAAAATCAAACTAATGCATGATGAACAGGAAACTGCATATGAAGGGAAATCAGGTACAGTAATGTAACAATCATCATCTTTCCAATAGTTTCAGAGGCAGTTTTGAGATGCATGAGTTAATGAAAAGATTCAATGCAATTGGCAATAGAATTACTGAAAGAGAAACATTGATATGAAAAGATATTTCAGTGCAGTTATGGTAATGAAAGGAATAAACAGAAAACATGAAAGTAAGGTTAAGACATATAAAGGATGTAATGAAAAACAGACCAACTTACTCCAAAAGCTGTTTACTTTTGAGTTCTTTGTCAGAAAATGAGAGCAGTATTCAAAATGATAATGAGATCTTTTATTTCACGTTCATTAGCTGCAACATTGTCTTCAAGGTCTGAACATCTATCCTCAGTTTCATTTAAGTGGTTTTGTCAGATTTTAATGGAGTTCTTAATTTCCTGGTATCTGTTTGAATCTGTTTCATGCATTCCAATTCTTTCCTATATTGTTCAAGCAATGTGTCCATCATTTAATCTATTCTTCTCTATTTTTCTATCTATGTCTTCTTTAGCTGTGCTGAGCAATTCTTTCACAATTGTTGTCCTTCTTTTCTGGAACTAAGAGATTATTTCTTCTATAGCCTGATGGACTTGTTTTTTACTTCAGTTGCTGTCATTTCAAAGATTTCAGGTGTGTGATTTACAAGTTCTTGTATGTCTTTGTCTCCTGGATTTGTTCTGAGTGGTTTAGATGATTGATATTGTCTTTTTCTCCTGCATTTTGGAATTTTTGAAGCTCCCAGTAATCACCCACAAAGAGTCCTGAAGCTTGCCCAGGGTCCACCAAAGTTTTTAAACGGCTCCAGAAAAGTTCCACACCTGTGCACGTGGGGCCTGCAGATCTCAGCTCTCATGCATTCTGTAGGCCACTCAGAGTTCTCCTAAGTTCTTAAAAGTTTGGACCAGCACCAGCAGAAGCTTGTCACCAATGTGCAAGGGAATAGAGAAGGTCACAATTTACCAGAATCTCACAGGCTGCCTGGAGTTCTGCCAAAGTTCTTAAAGAGCACCAGGAAAGTGCTGCACCTGCATGCACTGGGCCCGGAGATCACAGCATGCTTTTCACCATGCACAAAGTAATATCAAAATGGATCAAAGATTTAAGTATTAAAACAGAAACACTAAATCTTCTGGAGGAAAATGTAGGGAGAAATCTTATAGACATAGATGTAGGTAGAGAGTTCATGAACAAAACCCAAATTGCACAGGAAATACTTCAAATAACAACTGGGATCTCATCTTTTTGAAAAGTTTCTGCATTTCAAAGAAAATCTCCAACAGAGTGAAAAGAAAACCTACAAACTAGACCGTCTATCTAGAGCATACAAAGAATTAAAAAAATCAGGTCCCCTCAATTCAAAGACCCAACCAAAACATGGGCATCTGAGATGAAAATACACTTCTCAGAGGAAGAAATACAAATGGCAATATATGTGACAAAATGTTCAATGTCATTGAACATGCAAGAAATACAAATTAAAACAGCACTGAGATTCCATCTCACCCCAGAAAGAATGGCTAACATCAAGAAGTCA
>NDGN011109949.1:0-14277 GCA_002564285.1 Tympanoctomys barrerae | reverse complement strand
GCCGTAGCTGACTTACAGATAGGAACTAGGGCCTGGCCAGTCACTGCGGTGTGCGTGGTCAGGTGGATGGCCTGCCTGGGTCCGCCCTACTCTGTCTTCCTGGCTGCCAGGATGTGAGCAGCTTTCTGCTTTTCCATTTGCAGTTGAGACCTCTGACTTTGCCAAAATTAACCTATCCTCCTTTAATTGGGGGGATGTTAGGAATTGCCACTCAGCGACAAAAAACAAAGGGGGTCAACTCTGATTGGTAACGCTGTTCACTCTATTCCCTTTTCAGCAACCTATAATACACCATAGAAGGCTCAAGGTTCTGCGAAGTCCCTCAGTAAAGAGCCCCCCACGCTCTGCATGGCCTGGCATCTCTCACATGTGACTGCAAAACCCATGCGGGCTTCTGCCTCGAGCACCTGCAGGGTCCTTGGAACTTTGGGGAGCACGAATGGCCCACTTTCCCTATTTGAGGTTTGGGAGTGTGTGGGGACAGCTGGGTGTGACCGCTCTTCTATCCCACGGCTGATCAGAGCCAGTGAGCCAACCACCCCGGCAAGCCCCAAAATGCCCATCTTTCAAGCCCCACCTCCCAATTTCCTAGCAGCTTACGAGCAGATTCTTTTAGCCCATACTGTAAGGCACATTTTGATAAAAAAAGGAACTAGTCATTGGTATTTAAAATCAGATTTCACATGAAAATCCAGGGTTCTGGCTTCTTTTTTAGGCAGTAGCCATAATATTGCTGTAGCTAAGACTGTGGGGAAATGCCTGTTCTGAGAGAACCCTTGCTCCTGCTTTGTGCCCTATGAAACAAAGACCCAGGGCCATGGACACTCCTGTAGCCCCCTACCGTCCACTCCCACTCCTTACCCTCTCCCCCCGCCACCTGGCTTTCCAGCAAGACAGACACCCACGCTGCCGTGGCTGGGACCTGCAGCACCACCACCGCTCCAGGCCCCCAAAGCTCTTGCTCTCCCGGCAGCCCGTGACAGTCCCCAGGGCCCGCCCCACTTCCAGTCTAGGCTCAACCCGGAGGCCAGACACTGAGGGCGTGGCAGTAGGTGCTGGCAGTGCTGAGCTGATTTTCCCTGAATCTTGTGGGCGAGTTTAGTGGTAGATGCCACATGGCACCAGATCTGTGACTACATTAATTGGCCCAGCTGGGCCCAGGACTTGGGTATGGATGACACGCCTGGCAGGGATCACTGCTTAGTGCAAGGAATCTCTCAGACAGGTGTTTGGTGCTGTCCCCCTTCCAGAGCAATTTAAAATTAATTAAAAATGCTGCCACAGAGTAGGGACCGTCCCCTCCTCAGTGGCCATCCGGCAGCTAGACATGTTCTCCCTATTTTTAACACTGACAGCAGATTCCAGGATTGACGGCTTTGCTTCTGAATTTCTTTCTTGCTTAAAAACACCAACCGGAGGCCCCTGCTGCTGCCAAGCCCCAACCCCCACACAAAGACACGTGTGTGGGGATCCCTGTCCGGTGATGGGAGATGTGGCTGCCATCAAGTCCCTTGGGGCTGAGCCCCTCAATGCAGCCGGTGCCTTAGTCTCCCCCAGGGTCTTGTAGGACCCTGTCCCAGGGTTGAGTGGTACAGAGTGGCAGCCATCTCAGACAGATTGTTAATGAGCTGGTGTGGGCTCCTCTGCTCCCTGCATGAGTCTGTGTCCTGCCCCCTCAAAGGAGGCTGCATTGTTCAGGAGAGAAGGTGGTATCTCCTCCTCAGCTGAGTCCCATCCCTCCACTGAGCAGAGTGGAGCAGACCCGGCCCCAGTGGCTTCTGTAGTTCAGGTTCTTCCTGTGTTTTCTGCACCAAACACCTTCAGTACCAGAGTAGTACCGGGACCTTGTGGAGGCTGAACTGGGGCTGAGCTTCCAGCACCCTTTGCAGGTGCTCCAGCCTCGAGTCACAGTCAGCAGGAGGGACGACGTGAGGGTGCCCTATAAACACAGACTGTGAGCCCGGGCTCCTTCCCAGCCCTGTGGCTTTGGACAGATTGTTGAACCTCTCTGAGCTGAGCTCAGCCCTCAGAATCATGGGGATGACCCCACTTCCTCCCCTGTTGTGTTAATATGGACATTGGATCTCCGGATGGATGTAGAGTCCTGAGGCTATGGCATGGGTCCTTGATCCATGGATCAGTGTCTGCCAGCCACACTGGGTCATTGTCACTGTTTTTATTAATTTACAGAGGCACAGCCAGAAACTCTGAGGGCTCAGCTTACCTCTAGAAGCCCAAGAAGGGTGATAGTGCCTCTTTCTGCTTCAACTGAAAGACACCCCCATCAGCGACCCCTTGTTGCCATTGTGTAGCTTCATCCACCTCCAGCCACATTCTGGACCCCAGCTCACCTCCTGTCTCTCTGCTTGCTGAAAGACCCAGCCTGGTCTTCCGCACTCTGCCCAGGTGTCTGGCAACCCCACTGGCTGCCCCAGGTACAGGAGATGTGGAGAGTCCAGGAATCTAGAGGGGATCCCCACCCCAGGCTCCCTGTCCTGCCCCACAGCCCCGTGGTGGATCAGTTAGTTGCAGGAGGCCCAGAGACAAATGCCCAGCGACACCAGCCCCCCTCCCTGGGTGTCTATTTTCAGCCTCGGCTGCAAACAACTTGGGAGCCACTGCCTCTCCGCCTTTGTTCTGTGCAGCCTGTCTCCCATCTCTGTGTAATTATGGGGGATGTTTATTCATTCACCAAGCGCCCTCTGTTTGATTCTTAATTTCATGGGGCTTCTCTTTTTTCCATCATATAAATCCTGAGGTTTTTTTGGTTGGGATCTAATTCCAGCAGTTTCTCCCTGCTGTCCAGCTTCAGATCTCTGGGACAGGCTGTGTGGGTGGACCGGGCATGGTGGGCAGACCGAGTCCTCTGGGACCCTCCTTATGCTCCACGGCGAGGCAGCCTTGTGAAAGGCCTCCTGAAGCCACTCAGGGGCCAGCACCAGGGGACAGCTGCGTGCTTCCCAGCATTCCTCTAATCCAGTGAATACACACTACTTCGAGTTCAGAAAGCTGAGTTGGAGGATTGTGTGCTCTCAGAGGTCTGGATGAAGTCTAGAGTCATCAGAATCCTCCTTTCCCTTCTGCTAGAGAGAAAAACTGCTGTTTGGGGTGTGTCCTTCAGAGAGGAATGTCTGGACTAATAATCCACTCCAGTTTAATGCACTCTTGTTAGCATTCTGCTTGTCATGCTGTTCTAAGTTTATTATTTTCTGGTTGACACACCTATTTATACTTCCCACTTTAGAACAGAATTCTAAGAAATTTTGCTTCTGGTGGCTTGGTCATTTCCCTCTTCTTCGAGGAAGGCAATTTATCAAGGGTGCCCAAGCCATAACCTGCTCAGGCCTTCGACCTGGCAGCTCCCCTGATGACACGTAAACAATTCAGAAGAAGAGAGCTGCCCCAGGCACAAGGACTTGTTAGGGACACAGCAAGTGACAGAGCACTGCTTCTCAGCCAGAGTCTGGAGGATCAGCCCTGAAAGGGCTGGCCTGTCACCTCTAGGAATGTTCATAGCATTAGACTGGACATGCGGGCTTAGCATCTGCTGTGGCATGAGCAGGGAAGGCCAACTGCCAGTCTGACTCCCTTTCCCAGCTTCTCTGTGTCCCAGGGTGTGTGAACCTGTCCCATGGGTGCATAGTGTCTTAAGCCACCCCCTTGTGGCACATGCTGATGATCCCAGTATGGCTCAGTTTAGGGGGAGCAGGTTTCATCCCCCATCCCCCGCCGAAGTAGAAAAATGCACGGTTGTGTCAGGCAGAAGCCAGTGGCTGGAATCCTCTGTGAGGGACTGCTCTGCTGACCCACTTAGGAAAGTGGGGCACTCGGCAGGTTGGGCTCTTTTTAAGCAGAGTATTAATGAGTTGAGCCGCGACAGAGGCACCTTCAGTCAGAACTACAGCACTAGAAGGCTCCTTGCGACGGCAGCGGGGGAGGCCAGCAGTGGATGGGAAGGGCATGCAGATCCTCCCGGGGAGCTGCAACCTCTCAGGCCTGGATGCTACATGGGGGTGCGCATGTCAGGCACCCGAGAAGAGTGGGGTAGGGCCGCGTCTGCAGGCTGAGGAGGGGTGATGATGGTGCAGCCCCTTGCCCAAGGAGCTGGGTTTCTGGACGTCAGACGCCAGTGCTCAGAGGAGTCTGGGAACAGCTCCTAGGAGCACCACACCCTGCTGCTACCTGGACTCTTCCCTCAGAAGAAAGTCGGGGGGCCCCGTAGGAAGTTACTGTGTGTGAGATCTCAGCGTGCCAGGCTACCTAACAAAGCCACTCAGCCAGATGGCTGCAGCAGCCGACAGTCACTGACCCCCGTCCTGTGGGCCAGAGCCTGCGGTCACAGTCTCCCAGGGCTGGCTTTTGCTGAAGCCTCTCCTTGACATGTCTTCATGAGGCTGTTCCTGTCGACTGTCTGTGTCCTGGACCCCGGCCTCCTCTTCTTACAAAGACACCAGTCAGATTGGATTTCATCCCACCCCTAGGACCTCATTTTAATTTAATTACTTTTATAAAAGCCCTTTCTGGAAATGACATTAGAAGTCACTTGAAAAATATGAACTTTCAGGGTGGCATAATTCAGTCTGTAGCATCCATACACCCTCCAAAGCCATGGAGACTTGCTGGTCTTCCTCCTCAAGGGCCCCTCTTAGCCTCCCTCCAGGGGAGGGCTGCTGCCTTGGCTTTGTGTGTGCACCCCCTCACCTGCTGCCCCACTGTGTGTTCAGTGGGGGCACACTTAACTCTTGCCACAGAGCAAGGTGACTGCAGGGAGCCTGGGGGATCAGGGCATGGGTACAGGCAGATGAGCAGACCCTCGTGAGGACTTGAAAGTGACATCAGGGCACAGTCACCTGGCCCTCTGAGCCTACACAGCACAGTCATGTAACTGTTCTCTAAGATCCAGTTGTAAAATGGGACACTGAAGAGAGACTGCAAGGAAAGGAATACTGCCACCTGCCTTGTCACTTCAGCCAACCATCAGAAAGAGGCAGGTGACCTCTTGATCCTGGCTGGTGACTGAGTCCTTCCTTTCCTGGGCCCTCTCCCCAGCCCCTGTGCCAAGGAATCAGACCCCACATGGAGATCTGGTCCTGCCTGACTTCAGAGCATCCTGATTCTCCCCCAGGACCTGTCCTATGTAAACACCTGGGTGGACAAGGCCAGAACAAGTTCTGGGGAAGCCCCTTAAAGGGACGCCTGTGTCTCCCAGTGGCATAGCCTTCCATACAGAGTGACTTGTGGGCCCTCCACTTCGTTGGGCTAGCATCTCATGGAGCCCTTGCCCTCAGCGGCCTCTTGGAACTTCAGGTCAGAGAGCTCTCCTGCTCTTCTCCCAGGAATCTCTAGTGGGGTTTCCTTCTCCTTTGGAGCAGGGCTTAGCTGCTCCTTGGGGACCAGGTCAGCTGTATGAAGGAGCTGAATTCTATCAATCAGGCCTGTGTGATTCTCAACCCATATGCAGCCAAAAGCCAGGAGCTCTCTGGGGCTGGGCTACAGGCTCCACCTCAGTACCTAATTCTCTGCCTGACTTGGAGCTGAGGGGTTCGTAAGCACAAATGCAAAGGTGACACTAGGGCACCATTTACCTGTGAGAGACAGAGTCCAGAGAAACTGTGCAAACTGCTCAAGGCACACAGCTGACCCCTGACACAGAGCAGACCAGGATGGACAGGCTGCAAGGGCCCTCCAGTTGCCTTCCTCCTTGAGGTCACCGTATTGCCTTGCAAAGGTCTGGTGACAACTTGAGCTGCTGCAGGGCCGGGAGTATACTTCATTTCCTGGATGTCTCTCTTTCCAGCTTGTGTTTTGACACCCCCCCCCCAAAGAAAGAGGAGGTAAAATCATCTTCTAATTTTCCTAAAAAGAAATGAAATAAAATTTTAAACACTCTTACAACATGATAAGATTTTCTATATATATTAACACATGCCTTGCGTCGTCCGGAGCACGCATTATCAGCCGACGTTGTGCTTGTTCCCCTGGTGACACAGCCAAGCAGGATTAGGCATGGCGACACTGGGGCGGCTTGTGAGAGGGAGAAATAAGATAGGTCCTGCCGTGCTGCCGTGTCCCGCATGAGCCCAGGGAAGGAGACACACAGAGAGGCAGCTAAGTCCCAGGGGATGAGGTGTCCCAGAAATGAAGGCTGTGATCCCGATGCCCTCTGGAGAGGGGAGCATGGTCAGCTCTCTGGACGGTCTGTAGTAGGTTAGTACAAAATATGTCACATGGTTCCTGACCCCTCTCCTCAGCACTGGGAAGGAAGGCCATGTCCCTGGAGCCACCTGATGTGGCCTCAACTTTCCTGACACCCCAGAAGGAATAGTGTTGGCCTCTGAACATCAAAGGTCTTAGAGCTCTTGGCCACCAGCCCCAGGTGGGATCACCCTTGTACATGCTTTAACCCGTGAGTCAGCTTGGAGGGAGACAGCTGAGGTCTCCCCCTCCAGAATCGAAAGCAAAAAGTCCCTAGGATCCTGCTGCTCAGCACCTGCGGCCCACTGCCCACACGGGGGCTCCTCTCAGCTCCCCACGCTCTGCAGAGCTGCTGGGATCCTTGGCTGTGGCAACTGCAGGAGCTTCAGAGGCTGTGCCGCCCCCTGCTCATCATGTGTGTCCATCACTTTACTATTCAGTGCCTCCATTGCTGTGCAGTGTGTAGGAGTCCCAGAAGAGCCACAAGGTTCCCTTCCTGTCCCATTTCCAGGACACTCCTGTGGCTGGGTCTTGAGGTGGCTGTCAACATGAAGGTAGCACTGCCCCAGAGAGCTGTGGAGACTGGGGTTGGTGCCTGGTCATGACAACACTGCTGCAGGTCCTATTCTGATCATGCCAGGTCACCCTGTGGGCAGGTGCAGCAATGGTTCCCTGCCCTCCCTGCCTTCTGTTCCAAGGCTGAGTAACTGTTACCAGCCCTCCTGGCATGTGCTGTGTGTGCCCCTTCTCTTCCAGGTCCTTTTCTTCTTTGGCTTCCGGGCTTTCCTAATGCTAAATTAGCTTTGCCGCCAACTTGGCCCTGGAAGGGATTGACTTGAAGGTTAAATCAGTCACAGAGCCTTCTTAATTAGTTCCCGAAATACGAGTCTTCCTTTGGATCCTTTGAGGAGGTGATGAGCTGGGGCACGTTCCGAGCGTACTTGTGTTCCAGGGTGTCCTGACATACAGTTTCCCATTCGGTAATGGGCTGACCTGAATGTCAAGGACTTCTCCTTCAACCTACCTCCACTCAAGCCTCCCCCAGTCCTCCAATTTGCAGGTTGGGTTCCCACCTGCCTGATTTCACTCCTTCTTGATGGTCTATAGAAAGCCCTGGTACCAGGAGCCAAGGCTCAAGAAGGCTGCCCCATCCTGTTTCAGACTGTGCTTCTTACATGGTCTGTAGCCAAGGCATATGCAGCCTCCTCCCCACTTGGACACACTGGCATCTCTGCAACAAGAGCACGTGCTGCCCATATACAGGGTGGTATGCTGGCTCCAGATACCATGCACTTTGGGGAGGGAGTGGGCAAGAGCGGGGGGGCCCTTTTGTATAGAATTCCTCTTTTCATTGATACTTAGGATGAAAAAGCCTGTTGAGTTGCTGCCTCCACCTCTTGGCTCAATATATGTGAATGTATTAACTATATTAATATTTCTTATGAGCCATGACTCCCACTATCTGTCAAAGTCAGAGTAGCTCATGTCAGATAACTTCATGTTGATAATAGTGACAAATTTCCTGAGCAAAATAAAGATAGAACTAAAGGTGTTGGAACTCTTGACAGAGAGGGCAGTCTTACTGGGTTGAGGATTGAGTTCAGGACTATTTTAGTGGCTCAGAATGGGATGGAGGATCTAAAAAGAAGAGCACCCTAAAATCTGCACATAAGTACCCTCAAATCTTTGGAAACTCCTAGCTGGCATGCACAGGGTGAGAGTCCACAGCCTGGTGCAAAACAGCAGTTTCAGTCTCAAAGAGCCAAGGAAAGATTCACTGTCTGGAGATGAATCCTGCCATGTTTGTGGATGTTAGTAAATACCTTGGGCTTTCTATTAGCCGTCCCAGAAGGGCCTTGATGATCAGAAAACCCCAACAGAGACTCTTTCAGCAAATCCTTCCCTGGACAAAATGTTCTGTCAACAACTTTACACCCTGCTAGAAAAACATGCTTCAGAGGAAGATAATAGAATCCAGAGGCTTTGCAGAATCTCAAATACAATGTCTAATATACAAACAGAAATTACTAGATAAGCAAAGAAAGAAAAGGTGACATGGAGCCAAAGAGCCACAGTTTAGTGGAACTACAAACACACAACACAGTTATTTACATGGCCAGACAAGGGCGTACAATAACTGGAACATGCATGTATTAGCTCCCACTTCACTAGGACTTACAAGTTGTATCCTGAGCATGAGTGAGTGTGTGAGTGTCCCCCAAGCCCACCCCCTGTCTTCTGGACATCCCGGCTGTAGAGAGGGAGCATTCGCTCATGGAGGGAAGAATTCTAGGAACAGGCATTTGTTCTTCTTTTTCTTAGCACTAGGAATTAAATCCAGAACCTTGTGCATGCCTGGTCAAGTGCTCAAACACTAAGCTAAATCCTCAGCCAAAAGATTTTTGTTGAATCAGTCTCACTCAATTTCACAGGCCACCTCATACTTCAGAGGAGGAAACCGAGTTCCAGAGCCCTTCCTGGGCCACAGACTGAATCAGGATACTCATCTTCTTGCCATGGACTTCTTTGCCATTTTATAGCAAGCTACAAAGCATCCGGGCTAACGTCTGGGCAGAGAGCTCTGTAATGCTAACGCGTACGCCCTGGGCACAGCCACCTTTGACAACTGAGATCAAAGTCCAGAGGACCTTTGGGAGTCCTGCCATTGTAGGTAAGGGACTCCAGCAGAAACTTAGAGCAGGGTTAGGGAGCAGAATAGATGGGAGTCTTCAGCTGCAGCCAGACAGTGGAAAACCTGGCTCACATTCCAACCCGTCAAGCAGTCATCTTTCTCCTTGATCCAGAGCTGCCCCTGAAGGCACAGAGATGGGGCTGCATTTATCTAGGAAGAAAGATGGGCCTACAACAAGAGGCTCAATCCCTCTAGTGTGGTCTAGGATGGTCTAGGATGGTCTAGGATAAGTGTAGTAGTAGTCTAGGATGAGAACAGCAGGTACTTTCTGTGCCCAGGACATCTTCAAGGACTTGGAGGCCAAGTGTGGACTCCTTGAGCAGACAGGGCAGGGCAGGGTGAGTGTGGGTAGCTGTCCCAGGGGAAGGCTGGAATAAGTAGCTGGGTGTCCAGAGGAGGGAGCTGCAGGTTGAATATCCCTTTAAACCTCCCCAGCCCTGGGATGCAGGAGCCTCACAGCCAGGCCCAAGGGAGGTTTGATCCCAAGGATCCCAAGGCTCTGCTAAGATCCTCCTTAAGCTCAGTACTGGAAAGAAGGACCAGAGCCAATTCCCATTTCTTAACAAACTAAGGACCCTCCCAGAGGCTCTCAAGCTGGTTGGAAGTGGCTGGGCCTCCCTCCCTCCCTACTCCACAGCTGGCCAGTGGGGCTCTGAGGACCAACAAGGGATGTTCCTCTGTAGGTCCCAGCCACATGCTGCCATCTACCAGGAAAATCAGGCTCCCTCTAGCCCCACCCTACCTGGGTTCTGGCAGCCAGCACATTATGTGCCCCCCACCCCAAAGTTGTCTGGATCATTTACTCATGGACCACACAAGTCCTGGGCATAGTCATGCCAATGGTTTGGGCTCTGGCAAGATGTACTCTGTATGAGCACAGTACCAGGAAGCACTTAATGCCTAGCACTACTGCTGTATTTCCCTTGTAAGGCAAGTAGCTGCCACAAGCCTGACCTCCCTTTTCTGGTCACCAGGAAACTGTCCCCATCAGGCACTGGGGTCCACCAAGAATCCCTGGCCCCATTGGCACCCTATCCAGACATCCCTGGGTATGTTACCTGGATAAGCAGCCAACGTCACTGAGCGTTTAAATGTCTTGTATCAGTACATGAGTCTCAGTTTCCCCTGTGGGAGGTCTAAGTACCCTCAGTCACCCAGCTCTCACAAGAGCTACCCCCTGAAGTCATTGTGGCCACTTGCTCGCTTTGTCTTTCCTAGCAGGGCAGCACTTCTGATCTGGAATCTTCCCAGAATGTATCTTAAAGACCCCCTTCCCTTCCTTTGTGGCCACCTCAACTGCAGCCCCCAAAGTGCCTGGATGGTAATGGTCCCAGACGTACGGCCCAAGTGACCATCAGGAAACTGGAGAGAGGAACCTTCCAAGGTGGCTTCTAACCCCAGCCCCCATCGGTACCATGTCCAATGTGGAGACCGGGGGAGGTTCTGAAACCCCTGCTTCAGTGCCACTCCCTCCACTCTCCATGACCCCCAGGGCTCCCGCAGGAGCAGGCCTCCCTCTGTGGCTCCAGGCGACAGGAACATTACAAATGCCGCAGACACCTACCTCTTTGTGCAAAGATAACCCCGCATTATTGCCGAGACGCCTTTTTATATCTGGTGTTATTTATAAGTATGATTCATTTCACAATTATTGTGAGATGGAGAAATGTTGCCTACTAATATTTAAATTGCAGTTATGTAGAGCTACGAGCAAGGGAAGCAAGGTCGGCTATTTTGGATTTAGTGGGGGCCAGGCTGGAGGGATTGGGCTGTAGCCCCTTACCTGCACCCCACCTACCCACCCCAGCCACCATGTGCTCCAGCTCACCCTGCTGCCAAGGCTCCAGTACACACTCCCTTCTCAGCATCCAGTTTTTACTTCTGAAATGGAGGCTGGGGCTGGTGGGCCACTGAAACCTCTGGCCACCACCAGCCTTTATAGTTTAGTGTCTTCCTCTCAGCCCCCATGGGGCTTTGGGAGCTGAGATTGCAAATGGGCTGGGGACCTTCCACTCCTACTTTACCAGCCAGTAGTTTGGGAGTACGAGTCCCTGCTGGGTGAGCCTGTTAGGCAGGAAAGGGAAGGCCCCAAAAGGTGTCAGGTGTCCCAAGGCACCAAGGAGAGCCAGAGCCATAGGTGTCCAGCCACACCTGAGCATCACGGATGTGGCAGATAGCCAGAGGCGGCATCACAAGTGGACACTGCCTCAGAACCAGTTCTGTGCTGTGCACTCCCTGCCTGGTACCTGCTGCATTTGATGTAACACGGTGGCCCTGGCAGCAGGGGAAGCTGAAGGTGGGCCCCAGTTTCCTATCCAGGAGGCAGGCCTGTCAGACACAGCAAGGATACAGAAGACACCAGGGCTGCAGCCGGGGGACAAGAATAAGGGAAAGGTGAGTCCAGGAGCTCAGCCAGCAGCCTGCCCAGCTCCCGGGCTCTGCAGCAGCAGCTGTGTTGGCTGTGTGTGTGACCCTTGGCCAGGTTGGGGCATAGAAGTAAGGTGGCTTCTTGTTTCTGGGGATTTAGGTCCAGCTGGAGACAGGCCAACCTGGCATGCTGGAGATGCAGCAGGGCACTCTGGGAAGGCCAAAGCGGAGTACGCACCTTTGTCTTCACTGGCTCGTACACTCATTCCTTTTTAGTGTTAGAGAACCTTGTCCTGCAACTGGGAGGTTACAGAAGGGCAGCGGGGCATGGATCCTGGCAGAGAGAAACATCAATGGCCACCAGGGGGCTTTAATAAGGGGTCTCTCCACTTCTGACTCAGGGTGACCTCCTACAGGAGGTGGCGCCTCAAGAGACAAGTGCACTTGGCCAGCCTGAGGGGGTGAAGAAGAGCACCTCACCCTCTATCCACTTGCAGACTTCTAAATTAAACGTTTATTTAGTACTCACTGACACCCTCCCATCCAGGCCCTGCTATGCCGTTAACCCTCTCCCTCCTCATGGGCCTCGCCTCAGGCGCCCCCCCCCCCGCGGCTGCCTTTTACACATGAAGGCATAGAGGCACAGAGGAATCATGTGACATTTCCAAGGCTACAGAGCTGGGAAGCCCCTCACCCTGCTGTCCCAGCACATCCCAGGCTGTCCCGTTCCTGAGTTCTATGTGCACTGTCCCTCCTTCTGTGCTACAAACCTAACACTCGGGTGACCACACAACCATGCTGGGAATCAGCTGTTACTCCAGTTTTACAGATGAGGAAACAGAGTTGGGGTGTCTTCACCAGCCAAGCCATGGCTGTAGAGGACACAGCACGCTAGATGGCTTGGCTCCCGCATGCTCGCTGAAGCCACAGCAAGGGAAGGTGGGCTTGTTGTCATGTGTATGTGTGGCACCAGGAATTGAACCCAGGGTCTTCACACAAAGCTATATTGTCACCCCTTTATAAAATTTTATTTTGAGACAGTCTCCGCTAAGTCATTAAGTTGCCTAGGATGGGCTCAAACTTGTGATCCCCTGCCTCGGCCTCCCATTGTTCTCCGTATCAGTGAACAGTTTTTCTTCAAAGGCTGGCACATCCGGGTCTCACAGTATGTTTATAAACACCTGGCGCATCCTCCCTGCCAGGACTTCAGAGCACTTGGAGTGTCTGATGTGCTAAGAGCCTTTTTTTATACAAGAACCAAAATTATTTTCAGCCTGTTGTCAGGCAGTTGTCAAAAGACATGGAAAATGAAGGGCTTCTGGAGTGCGCAGGCTGGAGAGGGAGGCTCAACACAGAGGTAGATCAGGGGTGCTAGCGTGGCCTCCTGGGGCCAGGAGGTCTGGAGCCCTGAGGTGAAGGTTGGGCACAGGAATGACCCAGGGGCCAAGGAGAGTTGAGCTCGCAGCTGCAGGACTGGGCAAGAAGGCTGATGCTTTGCGGTTCGTTTTGGAGTCACCCTGTTCCTTCCTGGATACTGTTGGATTTGGGAGTCTCTGTCCAATTTTTCTTGCTGCTTTATTGTGTGTGCATGAACATGGAATAATCCCCAGCCCCAAAGTCACTTACCGCCCTTTAGGGTGATGGGCAAACGATCACAGCCACCGCCAAGCTCCAGGATGCTGACTCTTTGCCGTCTACTCCTCAGCCCGTGCCCATCTCTATCACTGGGATTGAATTCATGTGACAGGAAACCTCATCCACACTCAGTAGGGATGTGGCCAGCCAGTGCCTGCAGGGCACCTTAGGTCCCCTGTGGAAGACCCTATGCAGGACAAGGAGTTTCAAGGTGGTGGGAGAAAATCTCCACATCTTTTGCACATGGGCCCTGATGTCCTTGTATGTGTGGTCATGAGGCAGGAAGGCCCCGCTCCTCCAGGACTGGCAGCTCACCCAGAGAGCCCTGAGGACAGTCTCAGGGGTCCATACTTGGGGAGGCCAAAAATTTCAGACACCATGAGGGGTTGAATTGCTCTGGGGAAAAGATCTCTAGGAGAAAATGGCTTTGTATGTCATCTCCCATCATTGTCTTAATTTTCATTTTTAACCCTCACTTAACTGTGCCCAGTCTCCTTAGAGACAGTGATATACGAGTCCTGGGTTCTTAGGAGGCTCAGCCCAGGTTCTGCCTTTACTGCCCCAACTTTCCCAAGCTTGTGGGCCAGTGCTGGGGAATCTGGTCCCCAAGTCCAGACGCTGAAGGGCCTGAGTGGGTGGGTGCAGATATAGCACAGGCCAGTGGCAGGGGCGGTCTGAGCCTCTCTCCTAGCAGGACCCCTGAGTGCAGGGGTGATGGCAGAATGAGGCCAGCTTGCGACACTCATTCCTACAGAGCAGGTTCTCTCCTAGTCACACAGGCAACCTGAGTCACAGGGATGTGGTAACCGGCCTGTGTACCAATATACCAGGCAGCAGCTCCCAGAGGGAAGGAGGGCCAAGCAAGCCCAGGAAGGAAAATGCCCTTAAGGACAGATGGCTCCCTGCGTGTCAGGATGAGGTCTACACTCTGGAGTAGCACGACTGACCCGTCCTATCAGTCAGTGATCTGCGTCCCCTGGGGAGAGAGTGAAGTGGTAGCGCTAGCCCATCATCTGAAGCTAGGGACATGTGACCCAGAGATAGCATTACCTCCTGGGTAAGGGCACCAGGGCTGCCTCCAGCAGCCAAAACCACTGTGCTCGAGTTATAATCCCCCATCACTAGGGATGCTCAGGACAGAATGTCTACTACCTGGGCAGCAAGGCAGTGTTAGAAGCGGGCCACTCCCCCTGCAGGACCTCTTGGGATTGACCTGAGACCCCACATGGCAGAGCCTGCTCGGGCCAGGCATCAGGAGGCCTGCATTCTTGCCTCTACTCTCTGAGTTGTTTTTCTAGTTTCCCTTAAATGTGGCTTGGAAATGTCTGCTTATTAAAATTATAGAAGGGGTCTAAAGAAAGGACTCCCTTGCAAGGGGGTGCCTGGGC
>NDGN011109936.1:0-17787 GCA_002564285.1 Tympanoctomys barrerae | reverse complement strand
TCTCTCTCTCTCTCTCTCTCTCTCTCTCTCTCTCTCTCTCTCCCCCATCTGTCTCCCTGGTGAATCTGATGAACAATTCTCCCAGTAGAATCTGATGAACAATTATAACATGGTTAAGTGACTATGTACAAGCAGGGATCAGTTTGTTACCAGAGCAATCTCTTGAGTTCTTGAGACAAAACATGGTACCCATTGGCAACTAGCTCAAGTTCACTAAAAATATATCATTCTAGGCATATTGCATCTTAAAAGTCAACTGCTTATGTAATAAGTAATTGTGAGTATGCCTATGTTCCAAGAATGAAGCTATTACTAATAAACAGTATATCTGTGCATGATGTAGAAATTTCCCTGGCTATGGTAGACACTCAAATTCTAGCTGAGGAGTCCCTGGGGATGAGGATGAGGATGAGGATGATGATGATGATGATAAGAAGGAGGAGGAGGAGGAAGAGGAAGAATAGGAAGAAGGAGGAGGAGGAGGAGGAGAAGAAGAAGGAGAAGGAGAAGGAGAAGCAGAAGAAGAAAAGAGTAAACTGGCAACTACATAAACTGACAGTGGGGAGATGAGTATTAGGAGGACTGAACACTGGAAAGTGGGTTGAGTGCTCTAGCTGGACTGGGGCAGATGTATCTCAGGAGGTGGCATTTAGAGGAGGAGAAAACACTACAAACCTGGTGAATCAGGCAAGCATGGCATGTGAGGCATTTCTGGGTTCTAGCAAAGTCCTGCGGCAAAGGAAACCCTGTATGTAGTATTTACTAAAGTATGTTATGTGCTTATCTGTGGCAAATGCTGTTCTACTGACACACTCATCGGCCATGGCTTTAGGACTGTTTTCCGGTCCAGGTCTCCATAGTGCAGACGCCTTGAGAAGATTGCTACTTCCTATCAGAGTCACCAGGATTCATGGCAAAATTCTAACACACAATGCTGTCTTGCTCAGGGACAAAGTGAAAGGATGACTGAAAGCTGCAGGGGAGGAAAGCAGGGGGAAGGAGGGATGCAGGGAAGGAAAACCAGAAGGTGGCATGAAGCTAGGAGGCAGTGTATACAGCGGGGACCCACCAAAGGTCCTCAGAGAGAGCAGCAGACGGAATCGAGAATCAGACCGGAAAGATGGGAAGAAGTGAGATCAGACTGATCTGATTCAATTCTTAGTCCCAGAGGTGAGGAGCAGTAGGGAGAGATGCACTACTCAACAGGAACTAAATATGTGTCAGAATCATGGTGGGACCACCACAGGAGCCTCTGTGATTTTAGGATCTCTTCCCACAGATGCTTTTAGGACATGAGCAAAGGGGATATATAAATGGCTGCCGATGGCCCCAGCCATGTAGCAAGGACTCCGGGCAGGAGTTGGTGTGGGTTAGGAGTGACCCTGTTATCAGACCTCACCTACATGGCTTCCTTCCATTGCAAGGGAGGAGGCTTTTGTGCCAGTGCTGAGATACTCTTGGCTTCCATTCCAAAGCCCTTCTCAATGGCTCCAAGGGGTCCGTGATGTCCTTTTTTGCCACCTCTGCCTGGAGCCAGCAGCTGTGTCTACCTATTTCCCTGCAGAAGCCAGCAGTACAGGTATAGTGAGACCCTGGGCCTTTCCCAACACTCCTCTCCTTTCTTGGCAGCACAGAGACTCCCCAATTTGGGTCCTCTGTCCCATGTGGTTTCTCCTCAGGGCTGCCTCTTTTCCAATTGGCAGCTGCAGGGAAGTGCTAGACTCCCAGAGGTGCTGGATTTGCGCTCACCCAGGATCTCCTCACTGCAATTAGCCACTTCTGGGAGCCACAAGCTTTACCTTGAGCGCATGAAGGCAGCTTATTGTGAGCTTTAAGCAAGACAGTGAGTACCAGAGGGCCAGGGATGGCTGGCTTCTTGGGCAGCAGGACTATGGATCTATGCTCAGGAAGGGCCTTCACTTGGCATGCTATCCTGCCTTCATCTCGTGAAATCCTTGATAATTTTTTTTTGGCAGAACCATGTATTGAACTCAGGCCCATGTGTTTGCCAGGGAAGCGCTTATTCCACTGAGCCATCTCCCCAGTGCCCCTTGATAATTTTTGAACATGAACCTCAAAGTTCCCTGTTGCACTGGGTCCTGCTAACTGTGCAGCTCCTCCTAGAGCAGCCTGTAAAAAAACCAAAGAGCATTGTAAAGGTACACAATGGGATGCCATTGCTGATAACAGCACAAATGTTCACATGTTGTACAGAATATGTGTGGGGAAAGGCTATTTTGCAAGCTTGGAATGTTGGGATCCCACAGAGTTTGCATCTCATTCCTTGGCTCCTCATTCAGTCATCCCCCTGCCCCCACCCCTGATTCAGAGAGCCCAATTGTCACTTCCATGGACTTTGTTCCAATTCTATGCTTGGCATGACTAGCTGTGCAGACTTCAGTGAGTCCTTTTCCCTCTGGGTGGCCTTGACTGACCTGCACGAAGCCTGCTAGGACCGGTCCCTGTCTAATCCTCTCCCGCTGTCCTGCACCTGTTGCAATCCAGCTAGCTTCTCTGAGCCTGGCCAAACAGCTCTGCCCCTAGCGGGAGTCGGAGGCATGCAACTCCTTTACAGGAAGACGGAGTTAGAGCCATCGCTACCTGCACCTGCCTCCTTCCTCTACCTGTCCTCAGCCTCTGGGAGCATCTTAGCAGCCAACTCTGGATGAGGACTGGGTAACAGGGACACCTGGCAGGACGGGGTGGAAGCAGAGACCCAGGAGTTTCTAGAGAGAAGTGGAACTCCTTAGTGAAGGGAAATCCTTAAGATTAGATACGGCCTTTATTTAAGGGCTATGGGGGCTGCATCTGTGTGTGTGAGTGTGTGTGTGTGTGTGTGTGTGTGTGTTGCATGCTTGTGAGGCAGTGTCCAGTATGTCCCTCTTTCAAGAGTATGTTTGTCAGTGGACTCCATCTGCTGTGTAGTGCCACTTCTGTGGGCAGCTGGCTCAAGGAGGGGTCACCCACAGCATGTCAGGAAGAGCAGTATGAGGAGCGCCCTAAATGTGTAGGGAGATATTGTCAGTGTATTATGGGGTTGTAGGTCTGTGTGATTGTCTCATACTCTGTGTGTATGCTCTAGTGTAAGCTTATTTCTGTGTGTGTGTGTGTGTGTGTGTGTGTTGGTAGAATCTATACATATATGTGTCTGTGCCAAAGACGTCTTTCTTAGCGTCTAGCTCCTCGTGGGATGATGAACCAGTGTGTCTATGACTTCGTAATTTCTTATCACAGTGCTCCTAAGTGTGTGGTGTGTGTGTGTGTGTGTGTGTGTGTGTGCACGAGCGCGCGCGTACGCGTTCGTGCCTATCATCCTGTTCCAGATTGTTGCTGAAGATGGGCCGAGCTCAGAGAGTGTATGTGTGTGTGTGTGGGGGGGGTGATCCATGTGTGTCTGTGAGGAGGTGATGTGGTGTTCATTTGCATAAGACAGTGTGTCTGTCACTAGGTCTGCATCTGAGTGAGTGTGGGGCCGGCATGCCCTTCTGTAGCAGTACCCACTGTGTGTGTGGGGGGGGTAAGCTCCATAGTGTGTGGTTTAGAGCCAGTGAGGCTCCCATGCGAGGAGGTTGTGGGGGAGAGAGAGAGAGAGAGAGAGAGAGAGAGAGAGAGAATCAGAGTGGGTGTCCTGAGTCTTGACTTGGTAGTGTCCCGTATGGCCCGCGGCGTGCGCCTGTCTAGCGGGCCGGGGCAGAACGTGGGTTCCCAGCACCGAAGCCCAGACCCCTCCTTCCACCGGAGCGGCGGGCGTGCGCGCGGGCGCCGCTAGGACCCGGCGGCGGCCGGCCGCTGTCCCCGGGCCGCGCCAGTGAGCATGTGCAGAGCGGGACGCCCGCTAGCCCGCTCGCCCGCTCCGCGCCCGCCCGCCCGCCCGCCCGGCTCGGTGCCCGCTCGCACTCTCCGCCTTCTCGGCTGCCGTGGCCCCGCGCGAACATCCACAGCCCCGGGGACCTAGGCGGCAGCACAGCGCCCAGGAGAGTTGGCCCGCTCGCAGCAGCGGGCGCTGGGGGCGCCTGGGCTCCGGGCACTGCGGGGCTGCGGGCTCGGCGCCCCAGAAGACGGGCGTGTGGCTGCCGGTGCGGGCACCCCAGCCGGCCGCGATCCCGGGGTGAGTCCTGTCTCCTGGGTGCCCCAGCTGGGACCCTGTGCGTGCCGCGAGCGGGGTTTCCCCTGATGCGGGCAAACAAGTTTGTGTGGACGCGGCTGGGAGCGCGGCGAGGCTGCACCTGCTAGGGCTTCGGGGTGGCGCGGCGGGGGTCGCCCTCCCGGAGAAGCGGAGTGTGAGCGTGTGCGTGTCGCGGGAGCGCTTCGCAACAATCGGCCGGGCGGGGGTGCGCTAAGCAGTTGCACAAGCCCGGTTTCCCCACCGGCGGTCTCTGTGACCGGCTCCTTTGCCGGGAGGGCGCCGCGGAAGGAGCCCCGAAGGGGCCAGGACAGGATTTGGGGTGCGCGCTGCCTCGCTTCTGGGCGGAGACGTTCACCATTAGCAGCTCCTCGTTCCGCTACCAGTCCAGGCTTCCGGTCAGCGGACGGTTTCCCCTATCTCTTTGAGAACTTGAACAGAGGTAGAGGCTAAATCAAAATGTACCTATTATGTTGGCAGATTACCCGATACAGACCCTTGCCTCTCCTAGGTGTGGATGGAGACTCAGATTGGACGCTGCTCACGGGTTTTCCATTGATCCTCAGAAGGATCCTGGCAGGGTCCCCACCTCAAAATAGCCTCTCAGACTCTTTCCGGTTATCTGTGCATGATACCTGATCGGAGCTAGTTCCCTCATGGGGACGTGAGGACAGGGCAAGGGAACTCTGCCCCTTCTACTAACCCGTTTAGGGCTGATGTGGAGGTTCCAGCGCCACAAAACTGCCCTAGGATCCAGCCCCCTGGCCACTGCTCCCAGGATAGACATGAGGGGTGCTGCTCTGCCCTTCTGTAGCTTCTGATGCCTCATCCCTCCTGTTGCTGGAAGAGTGTGCTCCGGTCGCAGGCAGCACCAGCACTGCCCACGTTTGCTCCTGTGGTTGGGATCAGAAGTGAGGACCTTTCCTTTGAATTGCTAGGTTATCAGGCATCAGGCTGGTGGGGAGTGAAAGAATTAGAGGAGGCCTCACACTGGTTGACCCTCTTCTATGCACAGCACCTCTGTCACTGGATGGTTCTACCTGCTGGCCAGAGGACAAAGGGTGGTCTTCCCACAGGCAGGAACAGATTTATTTCTCCCAGACATCTCACACACACACACACACACACACACACACACACACACACACACAGGACCCTTGGAAGTCCCCTACAGAAAGAGCTTCAGGGAAAGCTGTCAGAGCCCAGAGTTTTTAGGAGGAAAAGCAGGACCTATCCCAGAGACACAGGGGCTGAAGGCAGCTTGGCCACCAGCTGGGTGGGTGTGCAGCCTACCTGCTCTTCCCATGGGAAGCTGGTGGCCCTCACCAGCAGCTTCATCTTCTAGGCCTCAGTGTGTTCTCTCTGGTCCCCTAGGAAGGGTGAGGGATTCCACTTTTCACTGGGCATCCAGTACCTTGCAGTACATGTGGTCAGAAGGGAAGGGAAGCATGGATTAAGCATAAGGCTGGACGGCTGTCTCTTTAGGCAAGAAGGGGTAATCCAGGCCACTGGTTGGCCTGCTGCTAGGCCTGAGCCTCCAATCTGGCCAGTTCAGTCCAAGCTCTTGTCTCTCTTAAGTCAGTGAGACACAGAGCTGGAGCCTTATAGAGTCAGTGCAAGCAGGTAACTCAGAGCCTCCAGGCCCAGATCAAATCCTCTCTGGGGACAGTGTTCTCTTTGTAGACACTCCCAGCTGGTATTCCCATCTGGCTCATACTGTGGTCAAACTTGGTGAGAAGCAGTCTCTGTCCTTTCTGTGGAGCTTCCATAAGGTCAAGGCCAAGGACTTCGAGATCTGGGGAAGCTCTATAGGTGGTTAGACCTTCAGTGTCTTTACCCAGGAGAGTGATGATATACACCAGCAGGGACAGAGCTGAGTCCCAATGTCTGAGGTGAGGCTGGGCTGGAGCCTGCCCTCCTCCTTTGGGGAATGAGTAGGGCAAGCAAGTCCTTCCACTGCTTTTTCCCTGTGCCTTCCAGTCTTGCTTCCTATTGTTGGAAGTAATGTTTCCTCATCTTGGCATTAAAATCACCATGTTGACCTGTGCCCTGAAAAATGATCACAAGTGTGCCACTTCAGGGCATTGTATTAGGGGAGGACCCCTATTTATGCATTGCTCCCGCCTCCTAGTGTAGGCTCAGGAAATGGATGGAGCTGGATTAATTTTGTGAGCTATATAACATAGTGCACCTCTGGATATGTGGTAAGGCCCTTCTCCTTGGCTTCCCTTCCCAGAAGCCTCTGGAGTTGCTAGTCCCTTCTCAGAAGGGCCTTTATAGTGGGACCATCAGGGTTCTGAGGACCAAAATGCCCCTGGAGTGTCTTGGGCTGACGGAAGAGATATGTGAACAAATTAGGGGGAGGTGCTGATGAAGTGATAGCTCAGAGATAGCCCAAGAGAGTTTGTGATTGGCTGTGTAAAAAGTGGGGTGGGTTCCCCATCAATCAAAAGGAAAATGCTAGTCCCCACATGGGGCTCTGTCTCTCTTTGAAGCCCCAGCCCCCTGCACAGTGCTCGGAAGGATCCCTACTTGATGTTGAGAAAATGAAGGCCATGTGAGATGGCAGATGATACTGCACACTTGGAATCAGAAAACTTGTGTTCAGTCTAGCAGTAGTTGTTTGCCTTTGTTCAAGACAATTGGTCCTCTCTCTGGCTCACAATATGTAGCTATCTAATGGGGATAATGATTCATAATATAATAACTTCCTAAGTTTGTGGGAAGATCATTCATTCATTTGTTCATCTGCTCGTTCAGCCAACACACTTAATAGTATGTAAAAGTACTTTGCATTCTCAAATACGGCATATAAAATTTATTATTATATGAACTTTAGCAATAGGCTTACTGAAAGATTTCTCCCTGTTTGCAGTGAATGGAGATTTGACCTTTCTAATTTTTTTGGTATGTTTTATTGTGATTGACAAATCATGGCTGTATACATAAATGGGGAAAGATGTGATGTTGAGATAAGTATACAATATAGGAATGATATAAGTTGCTTCCAAGGCAAGCCAATGAACATCCACGCCCCAGCAACTCAGAGGACTGTTAACTAGTGCATTTTATATATTTTGCACAATATATTTTGGATCTTTCCTTTTAATTCTTGAAGCTTACATGATAGAGATCTGCCTCCTCAGAGACAGAGACTGCACCCCATTCCTACTCCCCAGGCTGTCTGCCTGCCAAGAGCAGTAGGTTTGTGGTTAGTGGGTTTCTTGCTGCCTTTCTCAGCCTTCTGGGCATAGGGGCCTGGGATCTGGGGTAAGCACAGTGGGCTCAGAGGCAGCAGAGGAACTGACTGACCCTGCAAGGGGCTTGCATGCTGGGAGGCAACTTGGGGACATTAGCAGGCAGCCTGACTCAAAGTAGAAAACAAAACCCAGGCACAGGTCATCCCTGTGGCAGCTGCACTTAGTTTCACTGCCTCCTCCCCTCTGAACAGCCCTGCTCCAGGCACCAGGGAAATATCATAGAGGTATCCTTGAGGTGAAGTTTTGGTGGACAGAAGTATTTCCAAGTGATGAAATGGGATCCAGGCATCCCTCACTGACAGAAAGGCAAGAATGAACTGGGGAGTGGGGGAAGGGGGACCTAAAGCATCTCAAGCTGGCCCGGGACATTGTGGCTAGCACACAGTGCCTGAGCCTGAGAAGGGACAGAGGCAAAAGTCAGAGAAGGGAAAGACTGGGGGGGGGGAGGGGTTGCCCAGCCGGGTGGCTTCACCACAGTCCTCCGAGCTGCTGGGGCATGGATGTTCATTGGCTTGCCTTGGAAGGAACTTGCAGGGTGCCATTCTCACCCTGTTCTGAGTGTACAGCTTTGAGTCAGGAGATGTTCCTGGCCTTTGCTGCAGTGGCTGAATTGGCCCAGTTCCTTCTCCTCTCCCCTGCTCCTGCTCTCTGGCAAGGCAGTCAGAGGGAGGTGGCATCACATGACTGAACCCCAGAGCCTGTTGGTCACCTGGTCCAGTTCCAGTGACTGCTGCATCTCTCTGCTGCCCCCCTTCAGTCTCTGTCCCCAGCTTGGCTGAGAAGCAAGTGCCGTCCACCCCCTCTTCCTCTTGCTAGGGCTCAGGGCTGCTGAGTCCCACCTGCTATAGGCTCTGGCTCCTTCCCTGGCACTCACAGAAGACTCTTTCTTCGGTTATTCTGTTCTCCTCTCCCTCCCGAGAGGGAACTCAGGGTCCTTGTCCTCAGGCCTTACTTTGCTCTATAGCAACTCTAAGACCTCTGGAAGGCAGTGAGCATGGGGGGGGGAGGGGATGGGCACTTTTGTGCAGCTCACACGCTCCCTTTCAGCAGGACCAAGTCCCAGGCAAGGGTGCAGTGGGCTCACCACCCTCTCCCCAATACGCCTTGTGTGGCTGTAAGACCCTTGGGGAAGGCTTCACCTTGGGGAAGAATGTGGTGACTTCCAGAAGGGAAGGGACTCTGAGGATGCTTTGCGCCAGCCCCGGGAGGTGGGGACACTTACCCACATGGCAGTGTCTGGGAGGTTTGGCTCAGCAGACACCAGGCACAGCAGCGTCTCCAGGAGCTTTGGCCTGGCACAAGTTCAAAAAGCTGCTGAGAGGAGCACACAAAACTCCTTTCAAGAATAACTCTCATCTCATGCAAAGCTGGAGTTGGGGTAGGAAGAGAAACAGGAAGTTCAGTGGGCACAAGGGAGGCTCTGGGCGCAGGTGGCTCAGGTCTCCCTGCTGGCTCTCATGGTCTAATCTTGGGCACTGAGTGTCACCTTGCTAAGTGCAGGACAGAACTCAGCTCTGCAGCATAAGGAAGCAGGGCTTCCTGTAAAGGAGATGGTGCCAGGGGAGGGCGCAGCCTATCTAACCTGTTTACTAATGCTGCAGAGCTTATTATATGACGGCACTGAGAAACACAGCAGTCGCTAACAGCAATCTTAGCGTAGGTATCAGCTTTACACAAGAGTGGTTCCATGCCAGGGTGCAGGGGCCTCAGAAGGAGGGCAGGGTCCACTGAGACTGATTTCACCAGTGATAGTGCTGCTGTAGTGCTGTCCTCCAGTTGGTATTTATTCACCTATTTTGCATTTATAACCAGTACATGGCGTGGTAGGTAACAGAAGTGTCACATCCACTCCCTGGGCTCATCCCACAAGAATGCCTGCTTATGCCTGTTTAGCAGATGAGGAGCTGGAGCTCTGTGGACAGCAGTGTGTCTGCACAAAATGGCTCTACTAGAAGGCTTGCTGGACCTGAGATGCAGCGGGCACTTCCCATGCACTTCTAGACAGCCACTGGCCAGATCCTTGTCCAATTTTCGGCTGGTTCTGCTGTTTGTCTCATCTCATAGGCTGGCTGTGAACCCTTGCGCATGTGCTCAGGTCTCCCCACAACCACTTTGTGAAGTCACCCCACAAATATTTCTGATCACTGCCCTCCTAGCTGTGTATGGAGGTCTGAGGATGTGGAGATAAACCAGCTGTGATCTAAGCCCTCGACAGCCTGTAATGTCAGCCTCGTGGAGTGGTGACTTTGGCAGAGAATTTTCAAATAGGGCTTTGGTAGGACAGTGCTGAGGAAGTCCAGGGCAAGGGGATGAGCTCCTGATGGTTTGGGTGTACAGTTCGCCCGCCCACCTTGGCTGGTGTCCTGGCATGGGGACAGCTTTGCCATTTTAAAAGTTGGAGATGACAGTCTGCCTTACAAGAGACCTGGCCTGGGGAACTCTGTCTGATGGGCGCTATTTGCCTCATGGTGCTTAGCAGCCACCTTGCCAGACCAAGGGAGAGCCTTTGGGAAAGGGCAGCACCAGGAAGGACTTGAGCAAGGCTGACTCCCGATGGGTGGGCCCCAACTCCCCACCCTCCTGCACCTTATTGCCACTTGTGTCGAGTATCCAAGTCTGAGTCACCGACTGCATATGGACATTACACCGTGTCTTGCCTTTAAAATTCTGAACTGCGGAGCCATTCCTTTCTGCTCTGTGTCAACAGAAGCTTTCTTTCCTAGTGAGACTGCCACCTCTCGCCCTTCATTTTAGTTTTCTTGGATCTTTCCACGATAGGATCCCAACATCATTTAACTAAAACCCTTTTGCAAACACAGCTGGAAAGCCTTCTTCGTGGAATTACTGGGTGGATCAAATACCGCATAAAGCCCACATAATGCCCTGTCCCTGAAAGATGCCAGCTGTGGAGCTGCATCCTTTGACTGCCCCATATCGTAGGCTTCACCACAGCTCTGGATGAGTGGCATTTGAGATCTGTCCCTGCAGGTACAAGTTTCCATTAGCAGGACCAGTTTATTTTTCTGTGCTGTCCTTAATTGAAACAACACATTCACAAAGATCACTAAGCAGCCACACCCTATCATGCCTCAGGTTGGGGGCCAGAGTGACAAACATGAACAGGGGCTGGCTTCTCCCCTTGAGCTGATCCAAGTCCTCTGAGGATGCTTGAGGAGATGGACAGGGCTAATCATTGTATCATGGAGAGTGCTAGGATGGGGTCAGCACATGCTATGGGATGCCCAAGGAATCTATGCCTGTGAGTGGGTGGTACTCAAGGGTTCTTCCCCAGGGAGAATGGTGAAGGAACTGAGCCCTGGGCTGAATGGTAAGGGCTGTGTAGAAACTGGGCAGGTGAAGGGAGGAAGAGACATAAAGGCAGCAGGTGCAAAGGCACAGGTGCTGTGTTTGCAGGTACCTGTGCTGGAATGTGGTGGTGGAGATGTAGCAGAAGGCACCTGAGAAGGGCTCAGGCTGGCCAGGCCAGATCATGAAAGGGGCCCTGTACATCAAGCTAAGGAGCTTGGAGTTTATCCCCACAACCCCAGGGCCCCATTGAAAGGGGTTTTAAGCAGGGGAGCACCATGAGCAGATTTGCGTGTTAGGAGGATCACCCTTGCAGCCTTGTGGAAGATGGATTGGCAGGGCCAAAGCTGGAGGCCGAGAGATCAGTCAGGATTTTGTAGGATTTTCTCCATGGTTTTACAAATCTAAGGCTCTCTGGGGTAGGCCCAGCAGACACATAGCTTAGAGAGAAAAGAAAGGCTCTTACACCCTCCTCAAATGGCATCGTGCTTCTGCTTAATTGCACCTTCATTTGCTGATTACCATGCCCGGCCAACCTGTGTTGCTATATCTCTGCCCCACCCCCCTGAAGCCCTGGACCTTAGACACCCTCAGCGCTTACTCATGAAGGGCCATGCTGGTCCAGGCTGCCTCTCTGGGGGCCTAGAATGCCAGCCCCAGAGCCCAAACATTGTCATTCTTCTCCCACTGTCCGTCTGTCCCCAGTGGTACACAGAGCAGCCATTGAACGGCTGTGTAGACCTGGCATGGGTCCCAGGCCACGTTAGTTACGGGCAGTGGCTTAGTCATGCTTCTGGGGCCCTTTCTCCTAGGACAAGCCTGCTCTTTGTGTCGAGGGCCTTCCTCACACGGCAGCCCGGCTCACGGCAGCTGCAGAGCCCTCTGCCAACCCTAACAGCACACTTCAGAGGCTCCGCCAGTGGGAACCAGAGCTGGCCTGGAGTGCTGCTTCCTGAGGAGCAAGGGCCTGAGGGTGAGAGTGCCATTAGAAAGCCTTCTGCCTTCTCCACCCCAAGTGCCCAGCCTCAGCGCTATCCTGGTCCTTTGGCATTGGCTAGAAGGTCCTAACACCTACTCCCTCCCTTGGGCCCCTATTTTGTGAAAGCCAGCTACCACCCTCCACAAAATCTCCTTCCAGGGTGCATCTCACAGTCCCAATGCACACCTTGGAATCAGCTGATTACATGCATATATCCAGCACCTGCTGCATACACTGCCTACCCTAAGTATATATATATTGTCTCATGACAGACTGGCTTTTTCAAGAGGATGAAATCTGAATAGAGAGTGTTCAACACCTTGGCCCTTATATTTCCCAACTGTGTGACTGGTAAAATCACTTTGCCTCCAGTTTGCTAATTTCCACATCTACAAATTGGGCAATTACAGTGTCCACTGCATTGGATTGGTTAAATAAGATAATGTATAATGTGTTTAGCTGAGTGCCTAGGACTCAGTAAAGGACTTGGTAAGAAGCTGCCCTTGCTTTTTCTTTGGCTTGTTGCTGTTGCTATTATCACAGGATTTTCATTGCAACTCAAGAGCAGAGCATTAACTTCACTGTATAGATGATGAAGCTGAGACTCAGAGGGGTAAAGCAATTTGTCACAAAGCTGGCCAGTGGCAGAGCTGGGGTCTGAACCAAGTCCTGTGCCCAGGGCTCTGCAACACAGCTAGCCCCTTTGATAATTCAGCCATGGACCTGTGGAGGGAGGCAGACCTGCAATGACATCTAAGTATTTTTTCTTCATTTTTCTAGGTTTCCATGCCAGAAGATGAGAATCAGTAGACAACAGTGATGGGGAAGCTGGTGGCTCCTGGGCAGACGCTGCAGTTGCAGGACCTCATGGCTGCATGAGAAGACATGGTACCCTAGGAATGTCTACAGGACATGCTGCAGTACCAGTAGCCTAGGGGAGCTCAGACAGGAGCCAGGAGCCAGGATGCGAGGATGACACACCCGGAGGCCCAGGCCTCCCTCCTTCCCGGGTGCTAGGAGCCGTCCCCGGGCTCCAGCCGGGAGCCCTCCTGCCCAGGGGCATGGCCAAACCTTTCTTCCGACTCCAGAAGTTTCTCCGCAGAACACAGTTCCTGCTGCTCTTCCTCACAGCTGCCTATTTGATGACCGGCACTTTGCTGCTACTGCAGCGGGCCCGAATGGCCCTCCCCCAGGGCCCCCGGGCACCTAGCACCCTGCAGGCCTTACCAGTGGCCACTGTGGCACTGGGCATGGGCCTGCTGGACAGCAGAGGCCTCCAGGACTCCCGGGTCAGTTCAGACCTGCTGCTTAATGTGGACGTGTTGCAGAGCCCTCTGGCCCGGCTCCCACCTGGACTCCGCTGGCCCCGGAGAAACCGCAGCTCAGTGCGGCGCCGCTGGTTCCACCACTTTGTGAATGATCCACATGCGACACCCACACTTGGTCCTGAGGCCCCCAGGCCAGCCATCCGCAGCCGAGGTAGGTGCTTGGTGGTGTCTCTGGACCCGGGATCCCTGCCCAGGTTCATGGATCCCTTTGTCTGGTTCTGCAGCAACTAGAGAAGGAGGCCCTGCAGGTTGATGGCCTTGACAAACTGCTCTGTAGGACCTGGGATGTAAAGTGCCCTTGGCTTTTTCTGGAATTCTACCAGGTTCCAGGCTGAGCTGTATGGGCCAGTCATCCAGAGTTCCTGCTTTGAGCTTAGACAGATCAGGCATTGGATCCTGGCTCAGCCACAGCTTTACTGGTAACCTTGGGCATCTCACTTGATTTCCCCAGGGTGCTCTGAAACACAGATGGAGATGCACACCCTCTAGTTATTCTGAGGATTAAGTGTGATAGTGTAGAGTGGTGGTTACCTCCAGCAACTTAAAGTGGTGAAAGAAGGGGTTCCAGTAAAAGCTGGAGAGACTGTGGTTAGATGTAGGCAGGACTGATACTCATCTGCTATCCAACAGCACTCTTCTCAGGCAGCTAGGACCACTTCCATACCTGTTGATAGTTCCTGCAGTTAGCCTCTGGGGTGACTTCTGTACCTTGACAGAGGAAGGAAAGGGTTAATGCCGGGAGCCACAGGGCACCCAGGGTCAGTGCTGAGTGGCAGCATTTCCCATTTCCAAGTGGTCCCTTGATCTCCATGGGTTGTTAAATACTTTGAATATACCCTGGGATTTAGGGGAAGAATCTGCTCTCCCTGCAGAATATAAAAAAGCCTGTCTGGGGAAAGCCCTGTTGTGACATGGCTGGGGGTCTTCATGGTAAGGAGGGGAAGGCAGGGTGTTGGTCCAGTAGCCCTCCAAGGGCTCTAAGATCTGGGGGTCCCATATAGGCAGAAAGGATTCAGTGGTAGAGAGTGGCCCAGAATGCAGCCCTCCATGAAGCTGCTGGGGCTGCAGACAAAGCCAGCATGTCTTTGCGGCCTGGGCAGCCCGCCACACTCCCGAAAGGGGATCTTGCAAGCCGAGGAAGCTGCAGGAGGCTCCATCAATCACGGGGCATTTCATTATACCTTGGACAACATCCATAATGGAATAAAATGTCAGTAAGTTTACTAAGGGAAAAATAGTAACTTCTCCATAGCCAGTTTGTTTTTTATTGATAGTAATTTCCAAAGACATTCCAATATCTCCAAAGCCATCGTTAATAGCCTCACAGCTTGTCCATCTTGATGTGCAAATGAACAGATGTGGAGTCACAGACAATAATACGTCGCCTCCATTTCAGCCGAAAGTAATAAATCCACCCGGGGATGTGTCCCGGCGTATCCCTCGAAAGTTCTTTCTTCTCTGTATATTCTCGCCTCTGTCAGGAAGTTAGGAAAACCATTTTTTATGTTTGAGGGTAAAAGAGATCACCTGCTACTTACAAACCAGAGGGACCGTCTGAGTCTCAGGCTCCGGCTACGCAGAAGGGGCCGGGCGGGGCCTTCCTCTCCACCCTGCTCAGGCCCATAACTGGCCAGTCAGTACCTTCTGGCCACCCCTTGTGTTCACAAGAATCAAGCCTATCTGCTGGAAACCACTTTTTCTCTCCATTACTAATATGCTAATTATTCAACTAATGTTTGCCGATTCCTTGTCACACTAGGTCTCTGGGTAGAATGTTGGATCAGAATAATAATAGTGGTTTACTAGAGATGTACACAGCCTTCCAGTGTAAGTGGAGTTCTCACTATTTTAATGGTGAAGAATTTGTTTCAGGGAAGTAAAAGCCACTGGAAGCTTTCACTATTAATAATGACCTATGAATAATACAAAGGGTTGCTACTGAGCATTTTCTATACCACGCCCAGCTTCAGACACTTGATATGGGTTATCTTAGGGAATCCTTACAACCACCCCATGGCACTGGCACCAGGTTCCCATTTCACAGATGGGGAGACTGAGACTCAAAGAGGGCAAGTTGCACATCCCAGGTTACATAGGTAGCTAGTGATAGAGCTACAATTTCAACCCAATTCAGTCTTTTCCCAAAGGCTGTTTCCATCCAGTTTCCCAGAAATATGTCTGTGGCTGCTTCAGCCTTGGAAAGTTTTGAGCCCCAGCATGTTTAGATCCTTATGGTTAAATATCCCAACTACAATGATAAGGGTTTTGGGTGTTTAATTGAAAACAGTAACGACCTTTCTTTTTTACTGAGCAACATATCAGAAATTTCTCATATAGTGGTTTTATTTTACTACGAAAACAGAGGAGAAAAATGCATGCTGACTGCCCGGGGTAAAATTTCTGCAGTGATCCACACTGTGTATGGTACAGGACTGAAGCTTACAGGAGAGAGAGGCTTGTAGGAGCCAGGGTTAGGAAGGCAGTCCCGGGTAAGGAAGTAGCAGGTGCTGTGGTTGGTAGGTTCAGTTGGTATACTGGGTATGGCCATAGATGCTGAGGAGCATCCTTCCAGGAAGGTTACCCCAGGAGGTTCCTAGCTTAGGAAAGGCCAGACCTTTGACAGATATGAAAGCAGGTAATTGTTGACTCATTCCTCAGCCCTGGTGTCCTCTGATCTGAGGATCTTCAGGTTCTTTGGATCCTGCAGCCATTGTCATTCCCATTGGCTATGCCTCTCTTACACTAAAGCCCTGAGAACTGCACTCAGTAGAGTGGGCAAGTCCAACCCCTCCCCGAGTTCGGTTCTCTGCACCCACTCTTGCACCCACAGGACACCTCAGTGTGGTTCTCAGGAGCTGTACCCCACTGTTCAGTTAGCTGCCGACAGGGACATTGTGCCTAACCCTGATGAGTCACTGAAGGGACCTGCTAGGGTAAATGTGCGCATGACCCCTGCCCTCCAGGAAGCTCCAGTCATGTTGCAGAGACAAGACACATGGCTTGAGAAGATTATTAACAGCAAAAGTCAATGACAAGAAAGTGGCTGATGCATGAGTTATTCAGACAAAACATACAAAGATCCAGAGCAGGGTCTGGGGAGATAGCTCAGCCATCTAAGTGCCTGCCTGGCAAACACAAGGACCCAAATTTGATCCCCAGTACCACATACCATGCCATCCCTGAAATCAGGCATGCTGGCACACATCTGTAGTACCAGCACTGTGAAAGCAGAGACAGCAGGACCACTACAAGTCTGAACTGCACAGCGAGATCCTGTACCAAATAATTTCTTTTTTAATTTAAAGAAAAAATCAAGAACAAAGAGAGACTGGATTGGTTGAAGTCAGGGTCTCAGCCTTCAAGATGGGTAGGAAGGGCCAGCCAAATAGCTCAGCAGATTAAAGCACCTGTAAGCAGGGGCAGGGACTGGGTGTGGTGGTGTGCACCTGTAATGCCAGCTCTTGGGAGGCTGTAAATAGGCAAATCACAATGAGTCTGATCTAGTAGTGAGATCCTAAACACCCTGTAGACCCTTCCCTAAAATAAAAAAAATAAAATAAAATAAAAAATAGATAGGAAGCCCAGAGTAGATCTAGAGGAGAAACAAGGATGGGTCCAAAAGTGGGGCAGGAGAAGCCTGCCTGCCTCAGGGGAGGTTTAGGTATGCACATCACCTTCTATGGAGGAAACTGAGGCACAGACAGCTGAAGTGACAGCAAGGCCAGAGGTGTGGCAGTGTAGCAGTGCTCACACTCATGAAAACCACTGCCTGCCTGCCGTGGGCCCCAAGAGTTAAAGGACAGTGGACCCTCCTCCATGACCTCAGCACGTGGTGCCAGACCACATTCTTGGCAGGAATAGAAGTGACGTTTCCCTGTCCTTGGAGAATTGGGAAATGTTGGCCATCAGGCCTTTTCTCCTCAACAAAATGCCCTGTGGGAGTGACAGCTGCCTGGAAGCCTCTGACCTACCTTCCAACGACAGCCTAATTCCTCTGGAGACATGCACATTCCACAGGTGACATCGTGGAGGCGCCAGTAGCTGAATTCAGAAGTTCTTTGGGAGATGTGTGACAGCTTTATCACAGGTGCCCCATCCAGATCCCAGCACAGCTATTGTGGGTATGCCTTCACAGCTTGGGGACCATGTGGTGGCGTGTTTGCAAATTCCCAAAGTGCCATTCCTTCAAAACACTGGCGTGCGTGTGACATTTCCATGCCTAATGCTGTGTTTACATTGTAATCCCATTCTCTGAGTGTTCTGTACATCTCCTCAAGGCATTTCCTTCCCTTGGAGGACAGGGCAGGGCTGATCTTTCACTGGCCCCCACTGCCTCATATCATCCCCAGTGTCACTGGTGAGGGACAAAGATGTGCCAAGGGGACTGTAGAGGGCTCTGTGACCTCTTGGTCCCATTGATTCCCATGCAGGGCCCCATCTTCCACTCTAATAGACTCCACTTACACACACCAACAGCAGACATCAAATGTCTTTATAAACATAGCTCCTCCCTTTTGAAAGATCTTTATGTCAGCTATTATCAGCTTTCCCCTGACTACGGACTCACAGTCTTCCCAGTGACCCCCAAGGAGAACTTTCTCTTGGGGCATTTGAAGAGGCACAGGGGCCCCTCCGAGCCTGGGAGCAGGGATGGGAAGGAGGTGGTGAGGGCTGTGGGAGGCCATTAAACCATTCAACTATCACAGGTAAATAAAACTGATTTTTTTAAATAAAATTTAAGGAAATCAAATATTAATTTGATCATTGTATACCATATATATATATATATAT
>NDGN011109682.1:0-10878 GCA_002564285.1 Tympanoctomys barrerae | reverse complement strand
GGATTGGACTCAGGCCCTTGCACTTGCCAGGGAAGCACTTATTCCACTGAGCCAACTCCCCGGCCCCTAATTTTATTTTTTGGCAGAACCAGATATTGAACTCAGGCCCTTGCACTTGTCAGGCAAGCACTTATTCTACTGAGCCATCTCCTCGACCCTTGGGCTTTGATTCTAGTTCATGTTCTGCCACTTGCCAACTGCATGACTTGATGTAACTTACTGGACAACTTCAGGCCTCCATTTTTATCTATAAAGCAGAAACAATACATATATATATATATATTCATGTATATATTCATATATATATATTCATATATATTTATGAAACAAAATATTTCACAATAAAAACGAACTTGATAAACACAGCAAAACATACAAAAGTCAGAGTACAGTTAAAGAAGTGACACTAGACACTAAAAATTATCTACTGCCTTTTATATGAAGTTCTGTGTCACAAGAGGAGGAGACCATTTGGACAGGGACATTGTTGACTATAAAGGGGACTGGAGAGCTAGCTGAAGAGATAGAGACATGTTCTGTCTCAAGCTGGGCTGTGGTCGTGTTTTTGCATGCACATGCAAAAACAGCCACCAAAGTACCCCAAGGAAATGTGTACTTCAATTAAAAAGACTTAACAAAAATATTATAATCTATCCTATGAAGGGGCCAGGGAGATGGCTCAGTGGAATAAGTGCTTGCCTGGCAAATGCAGGGCCCTGAGTTCAATGCCCAGTTCTAGGAGAAAGAAAGAAAAAAAAAAAAATATATATATATATATATATATATATATATATATATATATATATCCTATAAAAAATGTGGTAAAACGAAATAAAGACAGTCCATCACATCCAAAGTCCCGGTAGCTGAGCAGAGTAAATATTGAGTGGTGGCTATCGTTATCATTTAAGCTATTCTTGTCATTATTGTTATTTTCTTAGTGAAGTTATATCTGACCCAGAGTCTAGGGCCTAAAATTCAACACCTATTGCAAAAAAAAAAAAAAAATCTGTTGAGATTACAGCCTGAGGCTCCTCTACATGGTCCGTGGTGACAGATTGTCTCATGCACTGGTGCAGTCCTGCTCAGTGACTATGTTACTATGCATGTGGATTCACTTATGGGAAGCATGAGACAAAGGGGCTGTGTGCGAAGGTCTGCTCCACAGATGCCGGATCACACTCAGAGCTCGAGGTGTAAGAGCCGCAAGTACCCAACCCCAGGTAGACCAGCAGCCTGCCGCCTCTCACCCACGTGTGAAAATGTGCTGGCCGAGAAGAGCAAGAGTAACCATCAAGCCACGTAAAGTGCTCTGTGTGCTCTTTTCTCTCTCTTTTCTCTCTCTCCCTCTCTCTCTCCCTCCCTTCTTTCTTCCCTCCCACCCTTCTATCTATTACTGAATTTCACTTAGCCTTTAACACACCTTCACAGTTCTCTTTTGCTAGTCTCCATCCCTAGCACCGAAATAGTAATCTGTTCTAGCTGACATAGCTCAAAGGTAGGGAAGAGTTGGAACATTTATATCTTCTGAGATGTACATTATTTACTTCAAAGGCTGTTAGTCATTCAAGTACTATTTGGTAAATTCAATCTGCTCTGTCTCATAGTTTTCATTGTCTTTATCATTGAACAGTTTTGCTAACGAGCTTTATGGAGAATTTGGTACTGTTGCATAACTGATATGCAGATCTGGGAGACCACAGTAACAAATGTGTCTTGGATTCTGCCCACAGTTGACAGCTCCAATAAACAGCTGTCCAATCCCATACCCTTGAACATTCCTTACACACTACAGCCCATGGAGGACCATAGAGAAGTGTGTGATTACCTGAAAAGACTGGCTTCACATCCAGACCAGCAGGAGATATCCCTGTGAATAGGAACCAAGTAGTGGACAGAGCCTGTGGCTGGTAGTGCTCATACTGTGTAACACCAGTGGGCTCCTGCTCCTCTCTTCACACTGTACTCGACATCCCATTAACCCACTTGCAGAGCCACAAGGGAGGCCTGGACAGGTGTTAAATTACCTTTCGTCACCCCACAGGTGTATGAGATGTGCTGAAAAAGCACATGTCACATCCCCCTGAAGCAAGAGGCTCTGCCAGGGATTTTCTCTAAGCACAGGGATCTGGAGACTATATCACTTTTGACTTAGAAATGACCTGGATCTAGGACCTAGCTTCCTAAGCATGACAGGATGATAAAAATATTCTCTGACAGAATATCCATGTGAGATAAATGACACCAAAGTGAGCTGTGGAGCCAGAAAAATGAATGTCATCCATTCCCTTATCCAAAAGCTACCTATCACACACAGTGACACACTCAAGGTGGCATTAGGAGGTGTGGGAAAGTTGGCGAACAATAATGATTATGAAAATAATCTGAAATCAACCCTGCCTGCTGCCTAGGTATTCAAGGATTCAGTGTAAAGAAGGAATATTTGTATGTGCAAAGGCAAAGCCCATTACTTTTCGAAAGCCTGCACTAGATGGGCTCCATCATGGATCCACCAACGATCAGCTGCTGAGCTCCACTAGGGGAATCAGAATAACTCAGATGTTGTCACTGCCTGCCGGAGCCACATCATAGTAGCGTGGCTGGACAGTTACACTGACTCGCAGTGCGGTGATGAAGGCAGGCAAAGAGCCTGACGAACCATAGAGAAGGGAGCTCCAGTTCATGCCTAGATGTGACAGGAAGCATCTGTGGCCGGCCGCATTGGCTAAATAGGGTTCAGAAGGGAGGCAAGGAAAAGAAAGACACTCTAGGCACAGGGAGTGGCGTGAGCGATGCCAGAGCAGCGGGACCCCCATTGCGGGCTAATGAATAAGAGCCAAGTGGGTCATAAAGGGCCCTGTAACAGCTTTAGAGCTTGACCTGAGACCAGAGAATGGGGAGGGCTGGGAAGCACAGGCTGGTATGGTGAAAGGCAAAGTGTTCTGTGATTGCCGAGGTGGGAAGTGGGGCAGCCTGGGTGAGGACAGTGCAGTTGACAGAAAAGGACAGAACTCACTGGCAGCTTCCAGGTAAAATTTAGAATGAAAGAAATCTTGGTCCTGCTCCTTCATGGACTGCTGATTCCCTAAAGATGATGTCAGCACCTGCTTCATCAATTCCTCAATACATGGTCAGTCCTTTCCCTGAGCCTCTGTCCACTGAGGCTACTATAATACCATGGACAGACTGGCTTACAAGC
Organism: Tympanoctomys barrerae; assembly: GCA_002564285.1. Lineage (NCBI taxonomy): Eukaryota > Metazoa > Chordata > Mammalia > Rodentia > Octodontidae > Tympanoctomys > Tympanoctomys barrerae. Next base: position 7,679 of record NDGN011109682.1, on the reverse strand, counting down.
AACAGAGTTCTTTCTCACAGATCTGAAAGGTGGATTTCTACGATCAAGATGCTGGTAGATTTGATATCTGTGAGGGATATTTTCTGTGACTTCACATGGAAGCAAAGGAGAAAACAAGCTTTTTCAGTCTTCTTTTTTTTATTAATTTATTTATTTCATACAAGGCCCTGCTACACAGCTTGGACTCATAGCCATCCTCCTGTCTCAGCCTCCCCAGTGCTGGGATTACAGGCATGCACCACCACACCTGGTTTTGGGGCTGGCTTGGGATGCGGTACTGGGAATCAAACCCAGGTCCTTGTGCTTGCCAGGCAGACACTTAGACTACTGAGCTATCTCCCCAGCTTGAGTCTTCTATTAGGGAACTTTTGTGATCTAACCAGCTTCCTACAGCTGAGCTTGCCTGTCCTTCTTTAAAGAAGGGTCTGGACAGTGTGTGTTTGTGTTCACCACAATGAGAAAGTGTCGTGAACATCATTCAATGATAGTGAAAATCAAACCCTAGGGCAGGTAAATGACTCTACCAAGGTCTTAACCAATATTGTGATACATATGCTTGCCTGTTAAGTAGAAAAACTTAATTGGATAGGGAATTATGAAATATGTATTTTTCAGAGTCCATTAAACCCATAGGAGGATTCTTTTGATTTCACATACAGACACACACACACACACACACACACACTCACACACACACATCCACATTGTGTATGAATCACAGTAGAAAATAAATTGCCTCTCTGGTACAAGCTCCACAAACCTGAAGTAGTAACAGGAGTCATCATACTCAGCATGTCAATATCCACAAATAGCCAGGGAGATAGCTCGGCAGTCTAAGACTCTTGCCTGGAAAGCACAAGGACTGGGGGTTCGATCCCCAGTACTGAGTGCTGAGCTGGCTACCAAAACCACATGCACTGACACATGCCTGTAATCCCAGGGCTAAGGAGGCTGAGATAGGAGGATCACTATGAGTCTGAGCTGCATAGCGAGGCCCTGTACCAAATAAATAAATAAATAAATAAATAAATAAATATTTTTAAAAATCTGTGAATAGACAGGAGATCACTACGCTAGTTGTTCCCAGAGTCCAGCCTGCTTGAGGATGCTCAAGAGTCTGCGCACAAGGCAGGGCAATGACCTACTTGGCTCTTGAAATCCTCTTCCGCCAATTCCAACACATCCAGTATGTCCGGGGTGCTTCCCATGCTGTACCGATCAGTCTTTACACAAACCCTGGAAAGAAAGAAGAGAACACTGTCTGTATTTAACAGATACTGGCTCTCCAGCTAGTGGCAGGGTTGAGATGTGAATGCAGACCTCTGTGGGTCCAAGGCCCACGCCATCTTAGCCACACGAGCCACATTCTTCATTGAGAAGGAAATGTTCTAATGATTTCTAATGTCTGCTTGGCTGATTCTTTCATTCAAAAGCATGTACTGAACCTCTTTGGGCAGGCCTCTAACAGGTACTTGTTTTAAGAAGGTCAGCATTAAATACATCATTTTAAAACACTATAAATTTCCCAGTGTTCTCAAGGCATAATTCATTAATCAAGATCCTATAGAAAAACAGTACCGATAATATATGTATTCATCTGGGAGCAGTTACACATTATTTTACATTAAAAGAGATTTATTATGCAATGCATTTATTATCCTACATCTATGAAGATGTTTATTACAAGGAATTGGTTCATATGATTATGGAAGCTGAGGAGCTGATGGAGACCCAGAACAGCCAATCATATTGTTCCAGTCTGAGTTCAAATTAAAAATAGGTAGAAGAGGGTTGTTTCAGTTTAAGAACAGTTGGGCGGAGACAGAGAATTCTTCCTTGCTCTGGCTTTTTGTTCTACGCAGGCTTCCAGTGAGCTGGAGAAGGCCCCAACCCCACTGACACAGGCAACTCTACTCAATCCATTAGCTGAATGTTCATCCCCAGAAACATCCTCACAGACACATTGAGAAGATTTGGCCAAATGTGTGGGCACTTTGTGACACAGTCATGTTAACCCATAAAATTAAACATTGCAAACCGGAACTGAATTCAGGTCCAGATGGCCATTTATTGGAGTAGATAAAACAAAGGACCTCACACTGAGTCTATGACAAAGCTGAAAAATAACACTCAGTCCTTCCTGCTCCTAGCCCAGTGTTCCTTCCAGGTCAGGGAATTGGCCACCAGCCACCAGCTACCCGCTCTGCAGTCATTCTCTCATCTCCAGGCCTCCAGGCACTGCCTCCCCAGCCTGCCCCTTGAACTGGCTCCTGACTGAGTCTTACCCCAATTTTCTAGAGAGATCAAGACAACTAATGCCCATCAGGCCACACAGGACCAAGATCCTGTGAGTAGCCTGGGTAAAATTCTCACTTTAAGGGCAAATAAAACCCAGATCTGTGAGAGATTGATTAGAGAGCAATACATCCACAGGATGTCACTCTGAAGACATTTCTCTGAAGAGCTTTTCCATCACAACTTTGACATATATTTGGGCTTCCCCATCTCATCATTTAAACGTAGGCTCCTCTGTCACAAGAGAGCTTCTCTGGCCCTCTGGAATGAGGAGCCTTCTCAAAACCAACAGGGACTCTCTTAAAATCAGAACAAAACTTCAATTCCCAATTCATGTTGAGAAATAACAGGAATGGAAGGACAGTGAAAGGAAAAATAGGGCAAGGCAGGGAGGATAAATTAAGAAAGGAAAGCAAACACAGCATTTATCCCACACTTCCCAGCTTCGTAATTGTAAGAAATCTACTTCTGTTCTATATAAGTTACCACATCTGGACTGTTTTCTGATAGCTCACAAACAAATTAAGATTCGTGCCCAACTGTCATGACAAATATCTGAAGATGTGTAAGTGGCTTCAGAACCCAGAGTGTAGCCAAACTCCCTAGAGTGCGTTCAAGAGACGTGCACAAGAATGTTAGCGCGGACACACGGAGTTGAGGCGCTAGCTCCAGAGAAATACAGTGATAATCACAAAGGCACTTTAGAGATTTTCAAGGCTTGAATTTTCTTCACAGGCCCAAGGGACCAGGGCTTTGAGGGTAGAAGAGTTTCAAAGGAGGGGCCCAGAGTGCTCGTGGGACATCTGGGTTCACTGTCCAATGTCAGTCACCTCAAGTTTCTATTCCTTGTATTTTGGCACAGTGTTCCCCAGCCACCTCAGCTGTGGTGCAGGTCTTCCTCAGGCTGTCATTCTAGAAGTCACAAGTAAGTGGTTTCAAGTCAGAGTGGCATGGGAGAGGAGCCTGCAGAAGAGAAATTGCACATGGCTCTGCAGGTAGGAGACAGCAACACGGCAAGCAGCAGCAGCCAGTCTGCCTTTCCCTTTTATGTTGTCCAGGGTGCCAGCCTCTTGGGTGGTGCCATCCAGAACTATGCTAATTTCAATTACTGGAATAATTTAGTATCACAGCTCTTGTCCCAGTATCACATATGCTAGACTGGTGATGGAAAACCTTTCAGAACTTTCAATGATACAAATGGCACACTGGGGCGTGCATGCCATATGTCCTCCACCACTGCCTTAGATCTAACCAGATCTTAAAAACTCCACCAAAGAACACGTGAGGCTTTGGGGGGACATCTAGATACAAAGCACAACAGAGGCTTTAGGAAGCTATTAGGCGGAAGGTCTGTATGCTCATGGATGGACTCGTGCCATATGAACGGGCTTGAAGGAGTAAGTGTTTCCTTTCTATCCGTGAAGACACAGTGTGTTCCCTCTGAAGAATACATCAATAAAGCACCATCTAGGAAACCAGAGTCTGGGCCCATCACACTCCAAATATGCCAAGGCCTTGACCTCATGCCTCCCAGCTTCCAGAACTATGAGAACTAGATTTATCCTCTTTATAAATTATGCAATCTCAGGTGTTTTATTCTAGCAGCATTAACAGACTACATGTGGGGAGCCACTGGGTGATGAGTTGTACATTCGATAAGTGAGAAGAGGATTTAGCAGTGGGATTCAATCACTTGCTAATTAAATATTGGTCTTCTCAGGAAAAATAAAGGACTGGGGACAAACTTAAGGACAGTGAGATACTTCCACTTGAAGTGTCCAGCATAGGCAGCAACTATATAGGAAATAGCAGGGCCATTAACAATGGTTCAAACCAAGTTCTGGGACTGTGGCACAGAACCACAATGGGGAGGCGGGGGCCTTGACAAAAAGAGAAAGTGGAGGCATGCTGTCAGCCAGGACAGGAATTTTAACTTCACTTTGAAAGCAAAAGGAGAGATCACTGACAGCTTAACCAACAGAACTCCATGAGCAAATGTGCATCTGGAGCAAGCTATGAGCTGGGACTGCCACAGCATAGCCTAGCAGCCAAGAATGCTGGCTGTGGGGTCTGTGTGTTCTGGCTGCCGCTTTTTCATCAGTGGTGTGACTCTGAGTAAGTTATTTAACCCCTCTGAGCCTCTGTTGCTTATAAGTACAGTGAAGATATCAATACTGCACATGTCCATGGCTGGAAGTCAGTAAGATCTACTTAAAAGACTGCCTTATGTATGCTTTAACAAATGATTTCTATGACTTTCTGTATTCTCAAAGTCATAAAGGTCAAACACAAACAGGTTGCCTCTCGGTGCCTGTGTCCAAGCCCAAGCCTCTGACCATAATTCTCTAAGAAGTTTTACTCTCTCTGTAGCTCTGACCTGTACTCAGAATAGGAGCTGATGTTTTTCTAACTAAGCCCACCTCTCTAGAAATAGTGTTTAATCCAGAGCTTAGACATGTGATCCAAATCTGACCAACCAGAATCTTTTCCCCTGAAAAATCTGATACTGAAGAGACACTTTTCCTGGATAAACTTTTGAAGATGTGAATCTTGAAGCTACAGGTGGCCCTGTGGATAGAGAAGAAACTCACAAGGAGGGAATGAGGCTGAAGACAAAGGTAAAAAGTGGAAAGATGGGCCTTGTGGCTTCTAGGGACCTATTTCCCTTTCTTGGGCTCCATCAACTTGTCCTGGTGCCTAGCTTTTTGTGGCCTGATTTTTCATCCTGTCCTTTAAATCCTATGAGCTGTCCTAATAGCCTTCCAATAAATCCTATTTTTTGCTTAGACCATTTCAAACATGATGTCCATGATTCCTTACAAAGCCCCCTAACTAATGTGACCAGTGACCCATCTGGGCTTCAGAACATCCCACTAGAGCTATGTAATTACCCACATTTCTCCAGCTCATAGCTAACAAGTATTTTTGTTTCTCTATCATTTGGGGCACATTAATCTCTAAAGACCACAACAGATTTAAATATGAAGTTAAGGTTCACTGTACTCTTAATGAACCACTTTTATTTAGAAGATTAAAATGACATAAAATTAGCTCTGACCCAGGAAATTCAAGATATACTTGAATTCTCCATCTTCCCTGTTTCGTCAGCCCACTTGAGCACAGTAAATCTGTGAAGGTTGATGAACATCGAATATTTTTCACTTATATTTATTGTCCATTCTAAAACTGACATTTCCCATTGGACGGTTAATCATGGAGTGCTTTGTTTAGCATTTTCTCTGTTCAGAGGAGCACATCAAAAATTGATTCCCTGATAATACAAGTAGGGATGAAGCACAAATTCAACTACAAGCATTTGGGCTTCTCCTTTCTGTTTGCCTTTGTGGTTTGGACACTTCATTCCATAAAGTGAAAGGTAAGGACTTTAAGGCAGAAAACCAGTTGGATCACTGAAATCCAATCAATGCCCATGTCCCAGGGCAAAGGGCCAGTGAGAATGGCCCAGCATCTATCTTTCAGCCTCATCCAAAGCCATCTTTCAGCCTATCTTACAGCCCCCACCCCACCCCCAGGTCAGTCAAGGAGGCTGGTTCTCTGTTCCCAACACACATGAAGCTGACAGGTGAAGAAGTTTCACTGGAGCCCCGGAAATGCAACTGAATTTGAGGTGGAGGGTGTTTGTCTTCCCAGGGCCCTCCAAGGTGCTCTAGTGATAGCACCACAAGCAACAGTGCTTATTTAGACCCATGTCTAAGCAAGCCTCATGTCAGCGAGTCAGTTACTGAGCACCTGAGTTTGAAAACCATTCTGATGTGTTGACCTTAAAATGTCTCAAATGTATTGAACAGGAAAAAAAAAAGTGAGAACCAACCCTGTTTGGGGACTTTCTCTGAGCTCATGGGAAGGCAGGATTGAAACCTGCAGAGTATTTATAAGAAGGTACAAAATCTTTCATTCATTTGAAAGGAATCAGAAGTGAGACACAGGAAGTGAGGCAAGACAGAGTCACTGTGTGCAGAGCAGTGGGGAGCAGGGAGAGGAGCTTTGTGATGCTAGCAAAATAGGCTTTTCCTAAAGTGGGGCAGAAGTTGTCACCATCACTTGCACTGTGGACAGAGATTTGGGTAAAACTCCCACCCCTACAACTCACTGGTTGTAGAAAATGTCCCCTTCACTCTATGGACCTCCAAACCTATAAAATGGAAGAAGGGCCAGCCAAATAGCAGATTAAAGCACCTGCAAGCAAGTGCAGGAGTTGGGGTTCGATCTCCGGACCTGCCATGCTGGCCCCACTCCCAGGGCACACTGAGACAGCAATTGAGACTGGGCATGGTGGCACGCGCCTGTAATCCCAGCTCCTGGAAGGCTGTAAACAGGCAGATCACTACATGTCCAACCTAGTAGTGAGACCCTGAATGCCCGGTACACCCTTCCAAAAAAAATGGAACAAATTATACACACAAGGTTCTCAGGGACACACAGGATATCATAGATAGGCGGTCCTTTCCACGCGCCAAGAGCCACAGATGCTAGCTGCCTAGCTGCCATGAGGATTAAAGTTTTCTTTCCACCACAGTGAGTATCACATATTGAATGGCAAAATTCATCTGGGAACAGAGAATCCAATGGCAAAATTCATCTGGGAACAGAGAATCCAGTGGCAAAATTCATCTGGGAACAGCCAAGACTATCAAAGATAAGATCCAGCTACAAGAAATTTATATTAGCAAATTCGTTATAAAAGGAGATCTAAGGGAGGTCTGCAACCACACAGGCCTGCTGAGCCGAATGTGCCCAGTGGTTTACCACCAGGAGTGATCTTTCTCATGGTGCTAAGAGCTCATCAGTGGCTAAAGCCAATCTGAGTTACTGAAAGGTAAAAGAGGATCGTTCTGCTCTTAGTGCAGGGCATATCGCCTGCCACAGCCTCCTGCTGGAATGTGGAATCTCAGGTCTGACAGGAGCAGAATGGTGGTGCTAAGGAAAACAAACCAAACATGAGGAAAAAACAGCACCAAGAGGGTTTAGCAGGCAATTCATTAAGCCAGTGAGCCTGACTGGGATCTCCCTCCCAAAGAGTCAGAGCCCTTCCCGGCAAGGCAGGGGACTTTTATAGGGACAGCAAGCAGGGAGCTACAAGAGCAGATTTAACACATTGTGGTTGGAGGGTTGGGTGACATCATGAGTTGCTAAGGGAGTTTAAACATCTCAAGTTATATTGCAAGGCCATCAGTTAAACAGGCATAGGTTATACAAAGAAAGAAATGTCCTGTTATCTGGACATGTCCATCTGGTTTGACAGGCGTTCTTGGCAGGCTTTATTTAAAACTTCAATTTCTCTGTCAATAACATCCGTTCTAGGGCTGGTGAGATGGCTCAGTGGTCTAAAGCACCTACTTAGAGCATGCTTGGCAAAGCACAGG
>NDGN011109661.1:0-13981 GCA_002564285.1 Tympanoctomys barrerae | reverse complement strand
CAGGGAGTTCTGCTGAAGGGTTCCGTGCTGGGCCTGCAGCCTGGGTCAAATGAGGATCCACGGCCCTGGGTTGTCTCACTCACTCGCCGGGCCTGCGCTCCGGGTCTATTCAGGATCCCCTATTATGGTTTAGATTTAAAACGGCCTCTGAAACCTCTCGGTGACTAGAATATGGGGAAATGCATTGAAAGCACTTTTGGTGTTGGGCCCTGATTAGAACAGCCATGTCCCTAAGGTCGTGGCCTCAGAGAGTGTATCTCATTCCCAGCTTTTTCCTTCTCTGCGTGCTTCCTGGACAACATAGAATGAGCATCTTTCTTCCGCTTAGTCCTTCCCTCCATGCCATTTCTGCCCTCCTGAGACTTCTGTAATCATGAGCCAGAATAAGCCTCTCCTCCTAACAGGTGTTTCAGGCATTGTGTTGAGTAACAAGAAAAGTAACTGAAGTCGTGTACTGGTGGGCAGGACGGTAGGTTCATTACAACAGTATCACCACAGACACATTAGTTAGGCATTACTCGGTGATATTGGGGTGGTGGCCTTGTCATTTGGTGATGTGAATAGAAGTAAACCCAGTCAGATGTCAGATGTGCTGAGTTCCTGAGATGAAAGAATAGATGCAAGGAGAATCTATTCAAAAATAGAAATTCAAAAATAGAAATGATACAGAATTATACTAAACAAAATAATAGGGATTTGACAATGATTGTTGTATTGCATAATGCTATCTTCATACTAGTTGCTTAGATCACCAGATATAAACATGCAAAATTTATTTTAAAGAGTTATAAAATATTAAAATGGAGAAAAAAATTTAAGCATTAACTGCTCCTTTCAATAGAACAGCAGAAATTAGCAGTCCAAATATCCAAGCTGTCCTATATATACATATAAATATATCTTTTTCCCTTCCTTCTGTTGTCCTTTTCCTTATCACAGATTCAAGGACAAAGAGCATTAAGGGTAGGAATAGTTCATTGACAGAAAACTCCTGAGAAAAAGGGTGGGTCCCACTGGTGGGTTGTTACCAAGGCTCTTTATTAAGGATATATTATGTAGTACAATCATCACTTGGATAACAATGATCAAACTACAATGAACCTATAGAATGGCAACTATAGTAATATACTTTGCTATGTTACTAATATTGATTCAATAGGAAAATGAAAGGTACAATGAAAAGGTACAGAGCAAGCACCATCAACTTTAGCTTATCTATAACTTTTTATCCAGCCCATAAGAAGTCTATTGTTTTTTCAAGACACTACAGTACAGACTCCTCTCCCCAAAAATGTGTCTTTTGGCTATTTTCCCATTATTTTTTAAAAAAGAATAAAAAGTAGTAAATAAAACAGTAGAAAAGGTACAGAATTTCACTAACAAGATGGTGGGAATCCAATAATGGTTGTTATATTGCATATTATTGTCTTCAGGTTAGTTATTGAGATAACCAGATATAAACATCCAAAAATTGATGTAATAAAAAAATTAAAAGAAAGAAGAAAAATGTACTCATTAATTGTTCCTTTCAATAGACTAGTAACAAACAGGAGCACACTTTTTAACCTAGAAAGAGTGAAGGCATTTGTGGAAAAGAATAAAAGCATGGATCAGATGTGCTGGTCATCCACCTATGTGTCTGATACAACCTCTAGGCCCCTGCACCATGGGTGATACTCATGGTATAATCTCAAGCCACTCATTACCTCTAGGGAGGCTGCAGCCTGGACCATCACATGTCCATCCTGAGCCCTATAATCTCCTCAGATTCATTTGCAACTGCTTTTACAATGTGCTGCATCTTTCGCACTGATGCTCACAAGAGCCCGATCTGCTTCCAACTTCCTATTGATTTCTATTTAACTTACCTATCAGTAGTACTAGTAATAGGAATTTGCTAACTTTGTTGTTATCTTATGGGACCATCATTGTGAATATGATTCACACTACTGCCTAAAAATATCATTATGGAGTTCAGATGTGTATTTTGTTTGAGCTGGCGTTCAGTGAAGCTATTTGTTGTTGAAGACAGTAATTACAATGAGAGTCTGGAGTAAAGCTCAAGAGAGTCAATTCTCAAGAGTGTGATTTGCTAATTGTGAGAAGTAAGGCTAATTGTTTATATTTATTATGTCATAGCCTTCTTATCAATAAAACAGGACTAGCAATAGTTGTATCACTATGGCTCACACATAAAATATAAGGATTAAATAAAGTGTTGCAGGCATTTTATACAACTTGCCAAATGATAAACACTGATGAATATCAAGTTATTATTTGCAATTTGTGTCTCCTTAAAATACTCAACAGGAGCCAGGGAGATGGCTCAGGATAAGCACTCACCTGGCAAGCACAAGGGTCTGAGTTCAATCTCGGTTCCGCCAAAAAAATAAAATAAAATAAAATAAAATAAAATAAAATAAAATACTCAGCAGAACTTAGGAAAAGAGAAATACTGGAATCTAATTTGAAATCTACTTTGAAAGTTGTTTAGTGTCTCTATAAAAATGCACATCTATGCATATATTTCCCAGTTTATTCAACTGAAGTGGGTTAACTATGGAAAGATTTCACCAACTTTCTTTCGAATAAAAATAAATTAAGGAGCATGAACGATGGCTCACACTAAGTATGCTCTTCATATTAAGATAGCCTTCAACCTGTTTCAAAGGAAGGTCAATGACCTTGCTCAAGGGCTATCATTTCCACACAAGAATTTAATTCATATATCTTTAAAATACAGTAGGGAAGTCATATTACTTCTACAATATTAAAAGTATAAAGTTAAAGTTTAAGGGGTTATTATTTACAAAATTTGGGTTGCCTTGACCAAGTACCATAGATTGAAGGCCTAGACAGAAATTTATTTGCTCACCATTTTTTAAGTACAGTACTGAGAACTGAAACTAGGTTTTTTTGCACTGAGTTACATATATTCATTCATTCATTCATCCATTCATTCATTATTTCATTCATTCATTATTTTGAGAGAGTCTCCCTAAGACATTAAGTTGCCCAGAATGGGCACAAACCTGTGATATTCTTGTCTCAGTCTCCCAGAGAACTGGGATTAAAGGCATGCATCACCATTCCTGGGTATTTCTCAGTTTTTTTTTAGGCTGGAATGCTCAAGATCAGTTTGTTCCCTGCTTTGGTTTCTGGTTAGAGCTCTCTTCCTACTCAATGCAAGGTTGTTTTCCTACTGTGATGAGAGAGACAAACACAGACAGACAGAGAGACAGAAAGAGACAGAGAAAGACAGAGACAGAAGCAGAGACAGAGACAGATAGACAAACAGCAGAGGAGAAGAGAGTCTAAAGTCTTTCCTTAGAAGAGTTATTACATTATAGGTTATTTGACTTATATTCATAGGACCTCATTTTATCTGTAATGGCTTTAAAATAAACATTAAGTCAATTAAGGGTTACAGTTTCAACATATATATTTGTAGGGGAGAACAATGTAGTGTACCAAGTGTCTGGCTCTGAAAACTATTAGTTATAAAAGATAAAAGTAAAAATCAAAGCAAAAAAAAAAAAGGTAAAAGCAGGAGATAGAGCTCAGTGACACAGTGTCTGCCTGGAAAACATGAAGTCGTGATTTCAATATATGGTATAAACAAACAAACAAAAGCTTTAATGTAGAAATATAAAATGTGTACATTTGGAGAAAATAGAAGGCAGAGCCCTTATGAAAGCGGAGTGTATGTCCAGAAATAACACACTAGCAGACATGAGCAAAGAGTACAAGGAAATGGAAAATGGCAACACAATGCTACAATTCAACCCCAAAATTTCCAATTACCTTACTGAATCACTCAAGTAGACCAATTATTCTGGAGCTTTCAATCTAACAAAGTAGGTACCATATTTAATATATTTTTCTTAACATCTAGTGGTGATTTACTTGCAGATTTTCATGAACAGGAAGAAAGATGAAAGACAATTTTAAAGAATAATAATTAGTATGTGAGAAGATGTGGAAAGAAAGACAAGAGGAGAAAAGAATTAGATAAAAAAGAAGGAAATTAATAAGGTATTTTCAGAAAAAAACATGATGGAGAAAAAAGAAAGTTGTAAGAAACTCACTTAGAAAAGAGTAAAAATAAAGATAATAATAGGAAATCAAAGAAAAAGAAAAAGCTACCAGGTAAAAACACTTATGATATTGTCAAATATTAAAAGGTAATGTAAATAATGATAGAGATAGAATAATAATAATAATAGTGCCAAAACCATAAACAAGATCCATACAGTTTTAACAAAAACTTTCTTATGTTTTATTCTATAAGTCATACTGCAGAAGAGTTCCTAACTTGCATTGTGCTACAAGCACACTGTGCTTTGCAAACAAACTGTGTCCCACAAATATTTGTTGAGGGTTGAATTGAATAAATATCGATTGTCCTTACTACTACCTGGATACTGTAATAGTTATAGGTATAAAAAATAAATGTGCTTTGATTCCTAATGTCAAAGGGTTATCATCAGCCTGTTTGGAAAGAAATATGGTATAGGCATCTGATATTTGTTCTGGAAGTAGAATTTAAAAACATGGAGAAGTGATTGGGAACTTTTAAAGTCTAGATTATAGAGAAAGGATTAATTTTTAAAGGTAGCATGGAAATCTTAAGCACATTTGAATCTGCTTAAGATTAAAAACATTCTTCTCTACACAAACGTCAATCCAAATTTTAACTATTTGTTAAGATTTCCCAGGGCTAAATTTTAAAGCTTCCCATTCCAAGCTAAAGTGAATTTTTCCCTCTAATTTCTCTGGAAGTTAGATCCTTTCCATGTACTATGAACTTATAGTAACATAATTTAACAATAAGGACTAGACAAAAGACATTGCTTTTACAAATGCTATGTTTAACAGAGTCAATTTAGCAACTAAAGAGGCACTATTGAGAATTTGAAGAGAAGGCATTCAGCTCATTTATCTTTGCTCCATTTGAATTAGCTTTCTTTTATTTCAAGATGAAGCTCAAAGGAAGATGGTAAATATCATAACATTAATTGTATTATAAATATAGCCCTATTTCTAGTTTAATCTTATACCTTAAAGGGCCTAAACTATACTCTGCAAGTCTGTTTTAGGTTGGGGAAAAGACTCAGGAGCATGTCCAATTGAAGTAATTACAAAGCCATACCTTAAATCAATCAGAATTTTAGAAAACTGTATCATACAATTACTGCCCAAAAATGTATATAAAAAGTAGAGTACCTGCTAGAATTCTTGACATAGCACAGTCAAAGCTTACTAGAGCTTTGAGCAAAGGACTTCAGCAGTCTTTGATAAACCACTGGACAGGTTTGAAACAATGTCATTGCAAAGTCTTCACATGAGTCGGAAAATAGAAATTAACCAAAGGGTTGTTTTATCCATATGAACTCATGCTGTGGAATCCAAAGTTTGATTTTTTTAGAACTAGAATACGTTTATCTAAAATATATTTTTCCACTAATGTCTGGAGTTTTCTTTTATACCATTGTCTCTCTTAGGGGAAAAAAATAAAACCACGATACTCACATTTAGTGCTCATAGGAATAAAATTATTCAAATGAGTACAAGTTTCAAAAGGCACCCTATAAATCAAACAGAATGCAGTATAACAGTATTTCAAGAAAGATTGCAACAGGATCTTTAAAGCTATGCATAAATGTGTGCAGAGTTGGTTATATATACATTTTTTCTCTTTGTGTGAACTGTCTTTCTCGTACTGTATTTATTACATGAAACAGATGGTGGGTCCTTTTTCAGAGAAAAGAGAAATGAGATGACCAGTTACCAGCACTGCAGGGAGGGTCCGTCTTTTGGATTGTAGCAGTTTTCCACCTGGAACTGAGCTTTTCAGAAAGCCAGGCACAACCATTTTCCAAGAAGGGAGCTTTTAAGTTATATCTGTAGCGGGCAGGCCACCTGGGTTGTAGAATGGCCCATCTGTTCTCATTGGCATTCTCTGTGAGGGGCAAAGATGGCTACTGCTAAACTGAACGCTCCAATCAGCCCCCATGCTCATTGAGAAGGGAAGCTCCAAATGGCTTACTCCTGCTGTGGCCCATCCAGGTGATAACCGTGGTGCTCCGGTGCAGAACAAACACGGCAGATGCCCTCGACGGGGAAGAACAGGCAGCATATTTGCAAACTATGGTTCTGTTCATGCTTGACCGGTGAGAGGTTGAAGTAAACAAACACAGAGTAGAGACTGAGTTGGGGGCAGGGAAGCACATAGTAATAGCTGCACATTCATTCTATTTTATTGTGTTAGCACAGTTTTCTCAAACAATACTTGTGTATTCGTTGTGTCTTAGCGTGCCTTTAGGACTTTATAACATTTGCAGTGTATCTCTTTCAGTTTCAGTTCAGAGAGAAATTCTAAATTCCACCTTGATCAAGACATAGGATTTTCCTTTCACTTCATTTTTTCAAGGAAAATTTATTCTGCCAACCTCCATGAAAGAGGATTTCGAGGAGTCCATAATGGTGAGGGGCAGAACCACCCACAGGAAATGAGAGCATGGGTTCCACACTGAACCATCAGAGGTCCTGCTTTCCTTCTTCTTGTTTCTTTCATCCTCCTGACAAAAGGACAAGGCTTCTCACCACTGCCTTCTTAAAGGGTCAGAGCCCCTCAGTCACTTCTGGAAGCCCGTCTGCACTTCTTCCCTCTTTCTCAGGTTCATAGTGATGTAGCCTAGGAGAGCAGAAGAATTTTGGGTTGTGCCTTGATATTCACTTAGCCCTCAGGGAAGACATTTCTTTGAGTATGTTTTTCCCTATGTTTGAGGTCCTTAAAAAGAAAAATGCTCTATAAGCCACCACTAGCAGAGCAGGAAGGGAGAGAACCACACAGGATGTATTTGTATTTGTATTTCAAGGAATATCTTCAGATTCTCAAATACAGTACAATATGTCTTCTTTAGAATAATATGCACAGGCAGACACTATTAGTCTTTCTGAACAAACAAAATAAAGGAGCCATTGTGATTCTGTTCAAAAAGGGGCAAGATGGCCTATCTGAAATAGAGTTTAACAGGGACTCTCTGCTTGAACAAACCCCAACTTCTTTTGCATCGCCCTCACCTTGGGCCTCAACATTGCACCTCAACAAACATGCACACAATTTCTAGGAGCTCAAAGCCTAGCACCCCTTAAAGTTCCTCCCTGAGAAAATTACACACTACTGAAAAGTTTTTCTATTGGTTCCAGCCAACATTGGAGCATGCGGATTAGGGCCTCTGTGTCCAGATCTCTGTGGACTCGGTGAACTGTAGGATCAGCGCCAGCTGGGAGGTAGCACTGGCCAAATTTCATCTGCATGAACTCTATGTAATTTCATTTTTTTTGATGTTACCAGTCCCCTCCTTACTCCATAACATATCCATTCCTTCTCTCATTAAATACCTATCCACCTTTCTACACAGGTTGATTTCAGGTTACCATAGAACCTTTACTGGTCACTATAGTATTACTTATTAAAAAGTATCATTCATTACCTTAACATCCAGCTCTGTTTATCCTTTTCTAGCTATGAAATGACAATAACAAGTATTGAAAGTGAAAATCATTCCATTTTTCGTGCCTTCCTAAGACCTCAAATATGATAATAATCCTTTAAAATGAGATATTGCCATTGATTACAAGATTTCTGAATACAGAGCCAAAAATTACTCCTGTATGCTATTGCAATTGTCAAAATTTAACACACTGTCTGGCACATAAATGTTCAGTAAATACATTTTTTAATTGCAAAGGGTAAGGCACATAGATAGAACTATGGTCTATGTGTTTCTAATCTTTCTGTTCTGATGTGGACAAAAACCAGTGTTTACACATTGGCTTTAAGAAAATATTAGATTAATATATTTACTCCTATGCGCATAGATATTTGAGGGTTTCTGGGGTATATGAAATACTAGCCATTTGTATTCTAACTTGTGTAAGTAACTCACTGATAATCACTGCATGTGAGGATAATATATTTTGTTATTTAAATATTTGTGTGCAAGCAGAAACTTGCGAGGAGAGAAAAAGACTCCACATACTCCCTTTTACATTTCTCTTTCTCTGTCCCTCTGTTGTCAAAAGATATATGTATTACATTTGTGTATTTTATATATTTTCATAAAATACTTTTATGGGACAATGAAAGACCCTATAAAAATGCTGCCACTTATTATTGAAAAAGGAGTCAGGGCTTGCCAGAACAAACTTTTCATGAGCCTGAGAAGGGTTTGACTTAAGGGGAAAAATGCCAATCGGTCTATGTACAAAAGAAAGAAATATAGTGTGCTTCAATCCAAATGCTTTAGACTATGGTGACTCTCTTGTTGAGCTGCAATTGCAGTAGGCTGGAAAGCAAGTTGCCTTGGAAGCGGCTCCTCATTAGTTTCATTCTATCTTTATTTGATGGGCCAGGATTACAGGACTGTTGGCAACACTCTAGGAAGATATTAGCTTGTATATATTATGGAATATAGATGTTACAGAAATGTCTGAGTATCAAGTTCACACTGCAGTTTCTAGCCTATGTTCATTATAAGTCAAGAAAGAAACCCCATGTGCCCTGTTGTGTCACTTAAGGGTTGACACTATACGTATGTGTATCACCTCTGAATTCTTCTCATTATAGTTAGAACCAGTGGAAGACATGTTTGACTGTGAACTGTTCAGTTTAATGTGAGGTTTGACAAGGGCAGCACCCTCAAAACAGCCCTCCTCTCAGATAATGAGGGTGAATACACAGAATCAAAATAATGACACAAATCTTCATTCATAGCTAACAACTGGAACTTTAAACCAATTTTTTTTTTTCGGATCCGGGGATTGAACTTAAGCCCTTGCGCTTGAAGGGAAGCACTTATTCTACTGAGCTACCTCCCTGGCCCCTAAACCAATTTAAAAAAAAAAAAAAGTATAGGCCTTTAAATCACAGAGCTGAAATTTTAACGTGTCAAGTGGGTGCTGTGGTGTGTCACTGCACTCCTCTTCAGAAGTGACCCTGTGCATTTCTCTGCTAGATGAAATTATCTTAGTGGAGGCCAGCTACATTGCCTGGGGACGAAAGCAGTCATAATGAGTCGGAGCAGATCACAAAGGCTTGTCTCTTGCGTCAACCTTGGACCTGTGTGGCAGCTCCTGTCAGTTGCAGAGCGCCCCAAGGGCTCACTGGGGGCCCCTTTTCTCTCGTATGTCAGGTCAGCTCTCCCTTTCGTGTCTCTTGATCTCACAGATGCTTTTCCTGAATATACTTTCCCATAAACCCCATCACACATACAGATACAGTCCCCATCTCAGTCTATGTCTCAGGAGCCTAGCGTAAGGGACTGTGGTTTTTAGAAAACAACATTTACCGGGACTATGGGGTTCTGTGTATATATCAAATATATTTCATAATCTGATCAGCATGGAGAAGAATGTTGTGAATTTATTACGCTTTTTATTCTGTCTTGCTGGCTCAGCACAACAGGAGAAAGAACAAGGGCTTATGTGTATAAGGAGTTCTTTCTACTTTCCAGGTTTGTGTGGGTCAGATATAAAGAGTCCAGGACTCTGCAAAAAATAAAAATAAACCTTTTCTCTTTCTCTGTGGTAATGAGTGTGTGCAGTATACATATCAACTGGCTTGAAAAAATGCTGAGTCCTTGCTTATTTTCTGCTTCAGTAATCTTTATTGAACAGAAATCCTGTTCTACATGAATAATATTTGTATTATTCGGGGGCTCTACAATTTTTTATCTAAAAGTCATTGTGTACCCGGTCTCTTCTAGACTTCTCTACAGCTGTTTATGAGAATAAGCTGGCTCAAGGGATTAGGGCTCTCGCAAAGGAACGCTGAACATAATGCTAATATTTAGAGTTTTTCTATGCTGAAAAATAAATATTCTAGGGCCCATTTCTCTAAAGGATCACCTCCGGACAAGAGTCCTAACTAATATAAGCTTGTGGAATAATTGCCTCCAGTTCCAGCACAAAATCAACAATACCATTAAAAGAAACCCTGGGAGGGAAACACTGTGTGTTCTGACTTCTACAAGATGAGCAGCTTTGTAGGCTAGGTCTGTGGAAACAGCAAGGATATGTGTATATAGTCCATTTTTGCCAATACATTGCCATCAGCAAAGCTAAAATTGATTGATTAAAAATGTCCAGGATTAGAAACAAACACAGATAAAAAAAGAAATGAGCTACTTTTCCCACCAGGCCTCAATGAATTGTCTTATCAGTGTCTCTAATGATACCAAGAAAGGTAAAACTGCAACCTGTCGTGAAATTATTCAGTTATAATTGCCACTTTCTGAAAGCTACAT
The DNA here is from genome assembly GCA_002564285.1 of Tympanoctomys barrerae. NCBI lineage: Eukaryota > Metazoa > Chordata > Mammalia > Rodentia > Octodontidae > Tympanoctomys > Tympanoctomys barrerae. The sequence continues at coordinate 3,668 of NDGN011109661.1, read as the reverse complement.
TAGGCTAGTTCCAAAGCTCTGCAAGAACAGTCTGAAAGTAAAGATTCTACCCGAGAAATACAATGACCACAAAAATAAAGAAAAATTTATTACAGCAATCTCTGTCCCTAAGGTCAAAAGATCTTTCCACCACCCAACACACACCCCATAACAACCTGATAGTAGAGATTAAAAGTATATTCACCATACTGGTATTCATTGAGCTGCTATATTGTTCCACAAGACGCTGATGGCAGAAAAACATTATTTCTATTTTATTCAGTTATTCAGTTATTTTATTCTAAAAATTAAAAAAAACATACTGTTGTTTCTTTTTTTCTTTTTCTAAGGGGAAATATTTTAGAATTGTCACACTTTTGAAGATTATCAGTGAATATAAGTAAAAATGTCAAAATGGATACGAAACTACAGAACACTATGTTCTTAAAAGTTTAACACAAACCTAAAGAGTATTGTCCTATAAATTTTGTTTGATATATACATGAATATATCTTTTTTCTCTTTCTTCTTTCTTTATTTTTGTCCTTTTCCTCATCCCAGTCTTTCCTGCCCTTCAAACAGATTCTTACCCTTCCACAGTATCTGTTGCAGCTTGGTTTGGATAATTTACTGCCAATTTCTATTGGTCTGTTAAAAGGAGAAGTTAATGATTAAAATTTTTCTTTTTTTTTTTTTAGCTTTTTTATAACTTTTTGTACAAACTTTGCATGCTTACATCTGGCCATCTGAACAACTAATTTGAAGCTAACAATATGTAATGTATCAATTATTGTTGAATTCCTATTATTTTGTTTAGTGAAATCAGTGAAATTCTGTATCATTTCTAATGGGTTTCTTTTTTGATATTTTTTATGTTCTTTAAAAAAGAGAAAGGAAAAAAAGGAAAAGAAAAGAAAAAGAAGAAGAAAAAGGGTTGGGGAGATAGCTCAGTAGAATGAGTGCTTGCCTGGCAAGCTTCAGGTCCTGAGTTCCATCCCCGGTACCACAAAAAAAGAAAAAAAAAGATTTTATTTTAACAATTCTATAAGAAAATAGGTGACTTGGCATGTGGAAATAGCTTGATGGTGAAGTGACTGTTAGTCAAGCACAAAATCTTGAGTTTGTTTCTCCAAATCCAGGGCACGCCATGCTGACCCCAAAACCAGGCATGATGGTGCACACCTGTAATCCCAGCACTGGGGAGGCTGAGACAGGAAGATCACTATGAATCTTAACTGTATAGCAAGACCCTGTATTAAAAAAGAAAACAGTGACTCCCCAGATGATGTATTTTATTTTGTTTCATTTTATTTATTTACTTATTTATTTATCTATCTCTCTATGGCTGTGGCATGTGATGCCTGGGATCAAACTGCGGTCCCTGTACTTGCCTAAGCTTGCCTAAGCAGGCACTTTAGACCACTGAGTTATCTTGCCAGCACCCAGTGATATTTTTTAGAGGCACCAGGAACTCTCCTTTTCCCCCAAACTCTTATGCAGCACTATGATTTCTTAAATATATAATGCATGACTCTTCTCTAGGTTGTCTCATTTAATTGACCAAGAGTAACAAATATAAGGTAAGTCAGTCATGGTGTCTTCTACATGCCTCTCTCTACCCTCACATAGAATTATTTCCTGAATGCCTACTCTGAGTAAGAAATGTGTAAGTTCTTGGAAACACAAGCATAGGGGCTAAACAACTGAGAGTCAACTTTCAGAAGGCAAAATGGGTATTATTTCAGCCAGTGATTCTAGCTTCCTCTACAACTTGGCTAGAACACTATGAATAACAAGATAAGTAGATAAAGGTAAGAACATTTAGTGAAAAAGCAGTGATAGTGACAAGTGGACCCTTTACTTATGAACTCAAATTTTTCCCAAGGGCTGCTTGTAACTCAACTTGTCAATTGAAGGCTCAGGCTCCTCTATATAGCCTTCAAAGTTTCTCTCCACAATTAACCTCATAGAGGAAAAGGTATTGTAATGTCCCTTCTAGAACTCTCTAAGTTTCTGTATCTAAGAACATCTAGAAGCACAAGAGGCTGGCATTCAGGTCATAACTCAGAACTTTGGTCCTAAGTTAAAACTAAATTCCATACATAACCCAAGTTGTTTGCATGTCAGGTCACTTGTAATGTGAGAGTGCACATTATTATGAAAGGTAGCTTCGGGGGTATACCAAAAAAGTATGATTTCCAATTAGATTCCCAATTTTATTTATAGCAATATCTTAATAAGATGACCCAATTTCTATTAATAACCAGCCAACAATCGGAAGTAACAAAGTGCTTTGGAGTCAAAATTTCCAATTTTTACTTTACATGAAAAACCATCATCTTACATAAAAAAGTATTGGTTTAAAATCATAGAAATGGGGATGTGTTAAAACTGAAATTTTATCAAAATATGCATAAGGTACTTGGTATTTGTTGCCTCTTTAAAAGTAGTAAAAAAACAAATATGCTTAGAAATACTGTACATGGCTAGTGAAATGCTGTCAGAATGCAAAAGGCCAATATTTTGACTATCATAATTCCAGGTTTGGTAGTAAAGTGCATTGAAATAAGAAATACTGGTCACATAGAGTTTTGTTCAGTTCTCAAATTTGTCTCTTACCATACTAGAAACCATGATTTTACATTTTGTGACAGATAATGATCTATGTGTTTGCTATGTTAGTTTAAATGACATTTGAGATCTTTATGAGGAAACATTTATCAAACTTGAGAGAACACCTCCAGGTACAATTATTTGCATTTATGACCATCTGGCCTTACAGTGTCAAATCTAGCCCTTAAAACCAGTGACCATCTATTTTGATAGTAAGATATTTCTATTAAAAATCATCTTTTCTTGGAGAATCTTAGAGTTGGAAACACTTTGAATATCATCTAGGTTAGTTCTTTGGAGAGCAGTGTTCAATTGATTCTCTAAGCTTCAGTGAGAGAGATTAAATCTTAATTTCATGTCATCGATTAGGTTCAGAACAGACGCAAGCACAATTACGCAGCAACTTTAAATCTTACTGGTTTGAAATAACAACTTGATATATAAGGTTCTCTGAGTTGACCTGTTGCATCTTGGCCCTTCTCACGTGGGATCTCTCATGTGCTTTCTGTCAGATGTAACCAAGGCTAGAGTTAGCTCAAAATATAAATGACTCAGTTGTTACTGCATGTGAATAGGAAGTTCAGCTGAGCTCTCCATGGCAGGAACTACGGATGAGTTATGGGCTCTATCTATGCCCTGGGCTTCTTACAGTAATCTGTCTGAGTTCCAAACAGGAAAACTTATAAGCGTACCTCGAAAAAGAGAGATATACTGAAGTGTTTTAGGACTGGGAGATAAGCACAAATAATACCAGCACCTCAGGAGACTGAGGTAAGAGAATCATGAGTTTGAGTCCTGCATATGGGGCCATATATTGAGTCCAAATCCACCCTGAACTACAGAGCCAGATCTGAAAAGAAAAGTGAAGAAAGGAAAGAGAAGAAAAATAAGAAAAGTAAAAGAGGAGAGGGGAGGGAAAGGAAGAGAGGGAGAAGAGAAGTAGAATATAAGGGAGAAGAGCAGAGGAGAGGAAAGGGGAGCGGAAGGGAAACAAACGAAAGAAGGGAAGGGAAAGGAAGGGAGAGAAGGAATAAAAGAAGGGAAAGGAAGGGGAGGGGAAGGGAGGGGAGGAGAGG
>NDGN011109633.1:0-10095 GCA_002564285.1 Tympanoctomys barrerae | reverse complement strand
GAGAGAGAGGTGATAGATAGATACATAGATAGATGGATAGATAGGTAGATAGATAAATAGATAATAGATAGATAGATAATAGATAATTAGATAGATAGATCTGCCCAAAATACCAATATTTTGTGATATGGGCTGATTACTGGATGTTTTGATATCCAAGTAAAGAAAATATACTATTACTTTCGTTGTCATCACTGATTTGTTAATTTGGTGAATTCTTCTTGAATTAGAAGGTTTTTCTCAATGTGCTGAGCCAATTCTATTTCAATATTCAGTAGAACATTAATTACTATTAACAACAGATTTTTCCTGAATTCCTATCTTTGCTAAGTTCTTTTAGGGTAGACTAAACCCCAACCAAGAGATATAATGAGGGAAGTATATGGGAAAGGGATAAGGTTAAACATTATTGAAATGTAAGATTGTTTGTAAAATCAGAAAGAAACAAAAATGGCCTGACATGACTATGTACAGCAGACTGTTAAGTCTGGTGCCAGTTACAGCCTTCAGAGTGACCATCCCATGACTAGACGGTCACTGACTGATGAGTCTAGAATGTTCTCTCCTTTCCACCACTCTCATGATTAGGAGGCCTCTAGGCTTCCCAAACCTGTGTGAATTTTGGAGTCACCTAGGAAGTTTCAAAAACCCTGTAGGGATTGTGAACTAATTGGTCTGCTGAGGAAAAAGCTGACAGAATACAAGCTTTTAAATTTCTCTAGTGATAATGCTCTGCATAAGAGAACCATTGCCATAGGACAAGCTGAAATTTCCCTTTGGGCCAAATGAAGAAGCAGCTATAGAACAAACAGAAGAAATGGACTTAGCAAAATAAATTTCTTGCACAGAGTTGTATAAATATGGTAAAATCAAACCAAGTAGATCTTTTTTCTTTTTCTTTTTTGAGACAGAGTCTCACTATGCAGTATCAACACACTCTCAACAATCCTCCTGCCTCGGCCACCCAGGTGCTAGGATTACAAGTGTGCACCACCATGCTTGGCTCAGTCATATTACTTGTGTCAGTCAACAATCATTATTGAATCCTCCAGACACTAAGTAGCTATGGGAATACAACTCCCCAGAATACATCTTTACCCCCTATCCAGTAATTCTGCCTGATCATCAAGACTCTTGCTTATTCAGTTCTTAAAATGTCCCTGGGAACCAGCCTGCCCGCATTTTTGAAAATACTTTCCTCACTTTTCTTTTTTCCTCATCTTAGGACTCTGCTTATTGGGTCAGTCATAAATTTAGTTTAGTTCCATTCAGTCTGGCCTACTCTCTATCAAGACTCCATGGGCTGCTTCTCTCATATACTTTTAAGCACTGAAACTTATGCAGTCACTTCCTTCCTAATTTGTTTGATGCCTACAAAGGCCAGGGACCGCTCCTGTTTCAGTCATCACTGCACCCTGACATCCAGTGCCTGTTGCTACAGACTCTGAGTTATTATGTGGCATGCAGGAATGAATACAGGAGTTCTAAAATATATGAATTACATGAGCCTCATGAGCTTTCTCTTTCTCTTCAAACCACAATCTCGGACAGGGATTTTGCCAGAAGTTCTCTGAACAACTCTAACAATTGTGCCAGATGATTACATGGAATATAACATGCCCCTAGAATATAGCATGTGCACTCCTAGTACCACATAGGCAGATAACTGAGCCTGAGAAATGGATAGCAACCAAATATCACTGAGGGCAGAAGGGAAAGGAGCTTATACATTATTCATCTGTGTTACATTTTGTGTCTAGATGCTCCACAAAGCCTCATTCAGTCTTAGCACTCTTTCAGAGTTTGCTCAACCTGGGGCATGCGGTGCTGAGATTAAGGGCATATGATTACCAAATCAGTCCACTAAGTGGTCTGGCACCATCCTAATCCCAGCAGTCTAGTTAGGAGGAAAGTGGCAGAAAGATGCTACTAAACTTTCTTATTGCCTTTGCTGTCTTCCACTACCCAGAATGGTTGCCCCTCTGCCATGTGCCACCCCTGCCTTGGAGCCAGTCCCTCATGGGCTGAAACCTCTAGGAAGTGTGAGCTAAATAAGCTGCCCCCTTTAACCTTGGATGTTGGGTATTTTGAGTGCAATAAGAAAAAAGAGGCTAAGACAATCTCTATCTAGTTTTTCTTATAAAGTAGAGAAAACTGACATTTGCAGAAATAATAATAATTAATAATAATAAAATGATCTGATTGAGATCATGTAAATTATTCAGCAGTACAACCCAGTACTAAGAACCTTCTTCTGCTTCTCTGTGTCAGGCCCACTGGGGCAGAATATGGGAAACATTCTGAAATGTTTTGGATCTAACTGTATGAATTTCTTGATTTTCCCACTCATAAAAAACGTAATTGTAGAAATATGTATTCCAGATTAATATTAAACAGCAAAATTTGTAACATGATAAGAGTTTATAATCATATTTTTCTTATATTTCTGCATGATTTTTCTGCTCAACAAATTTTCATTACTTTTAATGACATTTTGCTTTTATCAAGTCTAGAATGTGACTTTTTGCTGAATTTTCATTCTTCGATCACTGGGCAGACTACGTATGTGTGTGTGTGTGTTTTTTTAACCTAGAGATGCAACTCACAAGTGAAAAGCATATGGATGAGAAACCCATTAATGCTATCGTTATAAATTCAGTATCCGAATTCAATATCACAGATGGACCAGCCAAGGAAGCCTCCAATGAGAAAGACCTGTCAGAGTCCAGCACGTCACTGTCCTCCCTTGAAGAATGCCACACAAAATTTTCCTACCTCCACACCGATACTTCAGTTCCTCAGAGAGACACTGATGGTATGTTTCTCAGCATTCAACCATCTCTAAATAAAGCTCCCCAGCCCCCAGCCCCTGTAAAATCACCACATATGCTCTTAGGGAAAAAAAAAGGCTTTATGAATATTAAACAGGATGACTTCAATTTGAAAACCCTGGTGAATGACACATGTCAAGGTCACTTTGCAGTTACGAGGTGCTTGGCAGATTGTTTGCTCTCAAAACAGGGGATCAGAGGCAATGTGTTTTAAATAGCTTGAGTGGAGCATAATCATTTGTGTATGGAACCGGGAAGCAGATAAAGAATGTGACAAACTTCTTCCTCTTCTCACATAGGAACTACTCAGCTTGTAGCTCTAGGAAGATGGGAGAAGACAGAATAGAACTGTATTAAAATACAGGAATATAAGCTATATACAATATCAAGATGTTTACATCAGCAATCTCTAGAAAAACATTGATTTCTCCAGATATTATTGCTTTCTAGACCTTCTGATCAGTGCAAATCTAGATCAAACCATGTCAGACAGGAGGACAAAGACATCCCATTTGCAAAGCCAGTTTCAAGTTGACTTAGTACTAAATGACCATAATCAAGCTCAATGCCACGGACTCCACATTGTGCCATAGGAAACGTAACTCAGTTAACTGTGCAGTGACCTTTATGGAAATATAAGCCACTCCAGAGCTGTGTAGCGTTCAATGTACACATTTGCACTTAAAGAAGCCCTGGGGTTGGGTAAGGAAAGTGTAACAGAGCATTACTGTTTCTGATCCAAACTTCAATTCACATTTAATTTTGAAAATAAGAGAAAAAGTTTTTAAAAAATTGTATAAAAGCACTTCTGGAGGGATACCAGTTCAGCTCTTGCCTCTGAAGTCAAGTTTTGCAACAGTAACTGTTCAAGCTGTAGCTCTGTCAGCCATTTTAGAATCTCAGTCTCTCAGCGATATCATAGGTGAAGTAACACACCATGAGGCATTCTGAGGATCAAATAAAATATCAAGTATAAAGCACCTGGTACAAGAATTGGCCATAGTAGAAACTATCTAGAAACATAAATCTTAGGTTTTCTACGACTAAAGTCTTAGAGAGGCAGGAGAGTGAAGCCTTCTATCATGCTGCCAGTGTGGCTTCATGTACAAATGTGGCCACAGATGTTTTACACTAGAAACTGCAGGCCTGACTCCAGCAGCACATGTGGTTAATGACAAGAACTGGAAACAAACAACAGGGACTCGTGAGGACTGAAGCACGTGTGTCTAATGGTCACTGTTTCTACCCAGCTCCACTAGAGTGTTGGCAGAGGAAACAGGCTCAGTGTTGCCTCTTGAAGCTTTCCAAGAATAGCCAGATGTTAGGATTGTAATGTGAAGTTTCTATAATTTTCACTGTTGATAACTAATTCTATTTATTTAGGGAACCCAATGTACTCCCAACAATGTATCTTTGAGCTACTGCTAGCCTATACACTACAGCCTAGAGCTGGGATGACTCTTAAATTTCCAGCTTTTGTACAGATGAACACCAAAAGCAAGCAATGCAAGACAGTTAAGCATTCCAACACTACAGCATTTTGCTAAGTGGTGCTAGGGATGCACTGCTCTTATTCATCCTGTGCATTGGGCCGAGGACCCCAGGATCTGGAATTTCTGTGCTATATGCCCATAGAGGAAAACAGTATTCCCAGAACCACTCTACTCTGTTCCATAAGGAATCCTGGGGGAAGGATAAGGGCCAGGCTACTCGCATGATATCTAGGCCTTTGTGCTATCAGGGAAGGGCCAACATGACTACTTTATCAAAATGCTCCAGACTCACACCAGAAAATAAAACATTACTCCATTCAAAAGGGCAAAGGATTCTGAGGTGGTGGCCCATGCTTGTAATCCCAGCACTTGGATGGCTGCAGCAGGAGAATCATTGTGAGCTTGAGGCCAGCCTGGGCTACATAGTGAATTCAAGGCCATCCTGAACTAAACAGTGAGTCTGTCTCAAAAGAAAGGAAGGAAGGAAAGAAGGAAGGAAAACAGGAAGACAGAAAGACAGAAAGAAAAACACAAGAGATTCATTGAAGCAGGTTGTTTTCTAAAGGACTGGATGACCCAGATCAGTATGACCCAGGAAGTACATGTCTTAAACTGATGGCATAGGTGAGAAACCACCATTCTTTTTTGTCTTCATGACAGATTTTCCCAGTGAAGGAAGCAATTTTGATAACTGGACAAAAGACAGAATAGAAAAACCAAGCAAGAACCACAAAGCATGATGCAAAACTCTCATTATCTGTCCAAAACAGTGAACAGAGGAAAATGAAGAGTTAAATCAGCCTTGCTCCATTTTAGAGAATTTTTGATAGTAATTAATTTAAGGATACAGAAATTGAGAACTGGGGTCATTGTTCGTACTGAGATAAATACAGAAATATCTTTCAGGAACAGCAGGGAAAACAGAAGGGAAAAGAGAAGATTGCATCCACTTTCATGTAGTTTGTGGTTAATTTATCTTCAAATGTATAAATGAGTGCATAGGAATGGATGCTTAATTGCTAATATCTATTATTTATATACATTGCCCCACTTAAAACAGGATAGAAAAGCTCCACACATGCAGATTTTGTAAAATGTGTTGCATCCATTAGCGCAGTTCATGGTGTGTGCTCTGATGGGAATTTAAAAGGATCTTTACTGCACATCACACACTATGTGCTGCAACATTATTATTAAATTGTGGTTCATCGTGTGTGGGCCCCCTCCCAGGAAAGTGGAAAAAGTCCAGAGAGCCTTCTGCACCTGCTTCTCTGTCTACATCACTCTGATTACAAGAGCACCCAGGAGGATTTAAAAAAATCAAGATACACATGATATCACAAAATAAGTTCCTTAAAAATAATTCTGATAATACGCCTAATAGATGTGTAATTTTGAATTTGATACATCTCATCCAGGTGGAAAAAGAAAATCATAAATACAAGATACCTCAAAAGAATAGTCTTAATTATACCATGGACTACTGAATAAAATGATTACATTTTCTACACTATAAATTTCATACAATTAAATGCAGTGGTGTCACCTTATAAAATGTTTCAATTTTATAATTATTTCAGTTCATTTGCTCAGAAAAAAACATAAGCACCAATTTACCAAGTATCACCCAAATCTAGTCATTCTGGTTTTAAAGAACTGACTTGATGTTAGTTGTGCTTGTCTGAGCTTAAATAGATTTTGACATATTTAAATGGCTATTAAAATTGATAACATCAGGGATAATACTTCAGCTAGAGAAAGGCATTTGGTTACTGTATTCATTCCCATTCTACATTACAGATGTATTTTTGAGAATTTAATGTTTGGGGAATGAGACACAATTTTTATTCTTGTGAACCCAAGACTTGTAGCAATCAGCCAGTCCCTGAGTCATGATGCTCAGCATGATGATAAATTCTCCAGATAGTGCAGGTTTGTCTGGACCCCTGTGCCCATGGCTTGGCTGGCGTGCAGCACTGGGATAAAACCCAGGACCTCTGCACAGAGCTACAGCCCCAGACCTTTCCATTTTGAGACTGTGTCTCACAAACTAGCTGAATTGCCCAGACGGGGATCAAACTTATAATCTTCCTGCCTCAGCCTCCCACAGGCCTACCCCAACCCCCAGCACTGACTTCTTTTTTATTTCCTTATTTTTAGTTTGCTTTGTTTTGTGGGGGCATTGTTATTTATCTAGGATCACTGCTGCAAGAACCATAGTTTTGCTACCTTAGATAACCATCCCCAGGGTACCAGAGGACATTTTTCGAAGTTGAATCATGTTGCAGGAGCCACAGTTGACACCACGGATGTCCCTCATCTCTCTCCCTTCTAATCATGGGTGGGCATAGGGTGGCTTGCCAAGAAGCCAAGAGTAGGGGCAAAGATCAAGGAATACAGAATTGTGATCATGGAGCTGACCCAGTTGCATTTGCAGAATTTCCTTGCATTGTTACCTATTCTGCCATAATTAAACCTGATTCATTCACATGAGACAGATTCTTCTCTTAATTAGCCAATCCCCAGTTGTACATTTAACACCTCTGGAAGCTGCGTTAATTCTTCTGTGTCATTAGAGTATCACCACTTAGCACATTACAAGTTTAGTATCCTAAAAGTACTCCAGGGGTATAAATAGGAAATGAGGCAACCCTGGGGGATTTTGTCCTAGCTCTGAACATAAGCAAATACCACTTTGGGCTCTGGGGAACTAGATCGCCAATCCATCTTAAACCACCTGTATTCCAGGTTTAAGAAGTGGAAAATACAGATGCACATTCTGACAGCAGAGATTAGAGCTACTTCTAGGTGGCCAGGGGCCCCAGAGAAGGGACTTCCTGTATAGGAACCTGTCACAAAGTTCTAGAGGAGCTAAAAAGTCAAATGCAGTGAGCAGTGAGGCACCCAGAACTTAGCAACCACAAGAATCTTGCTATATTCTCCCAGAGCACAGAGAGATGGCTGTAATGGTACTAGCTTTAAATCACTAGCCAGGCACTATCCCTAGAGAGCTCACAGGTGACTATCATTACACAGAATCATAAAGAAGGCTACCCAGGCACAGGCTACCCAGGCATATAAATAGAGGAGAAGACCTGGACAGTGCCTAAGGCAGCAGGGAGTTGGCAGCACAACCAGCCCGTGCTCCCCTTTCTCCCAGCCTCCCAGATCCTCTTGTTACCTGGTACCTGCAGAAACCACTAAAGGAACCTGAAGATTACTTTGTCAGCCTGCAGAATCCAGAGCAGGAAAAAGACAGGAAACAGGCCTTCAGGAAGGCATTAGGACCTTGCACTATACTCAAAACTGGCAGGAAGAGAATGTAAATGTGCTACAGAGAGCAGGCCAGTTTTCTAATTTAAAGTTCTGGATGAGACAATCTGGGTCCAATCTTAGCCCTACCACTTGCTGTGTTTCTTGGAGCCACCCTTCTGGGCTCTGAGCCATAGTGCCCCCATTTATAAGCAGGAATGAAAGTGGTATTGTTATGGTTTAGGTCTAGTTGTCCCCCACAAAGCCTCATGCACTTGTGTGGCAGCTTCTAGAGTTTGTGATTCACCCATGCTGCAATGCTGGGGTTATGGCTGTGAGTCCTACACCTGTCTTGGGGTGGACAGCCTGAGTACAATATGGGCAGGGGAAGAGGCTTGCTGCTGCTGCAGCTGCTGCCCCTCCCTTGGCTCTTTGCTGTTTCCAGCCGCCATGAAGTGTTGCCCTCTGCCATGTGCCACTCTGCCTTGAAGCCAGCTGAGTACAGGCTGAAACCTCCACTAACTGTGAGCTAAATAAACCTCTCCTTCCTGAATTTTGGGTGCTGGGTATTTTGTCCCAGCAACAAGAGAAAGTTAACCAAGACAAGTATCAACTGAGCATCATTTTGAGGCTTGTGTGAGAGGCACACCGCAGAGATGACTGCAAGGTGGCTTTCAGTCAGTTAACTGCACAGAGATCAGTAGAGTAGAGTGCAGGCCTTGGTGGAGACAGAATTAGATGTGAGCATCTTCTCAGCCACCTACAATTAGGAGGACTCGGGGCACACACTGACAGTCTCTGAACCTTAGTGGGCACAGCACTTAGGAGGCTGAGGCAGGAGGATTGCTGTGAATTTAAAGCCAGCCTAGGCTACATAGTGAATTCAAGGCCAGCCGAAATGAAAAGCAAGACCCTGTCTCAAAAACGAAATAAATAAATAAAAATAAACAAATAAAATGGGATCAAAATACTTTTACCTCTTAGAACCCATCATCAACTTACTCATTCAGAAAGAGACATGGCTTTCTACCTCCTGTAACTTAGATGCTAGTGGAGGAGAAACTAACAAAGTAAGTAAGTTAACATCCTGTGGTCCGCATTATGAAAAAAAAAAATAGAGCAGGTTTCTGTGAGTTTCAGCAACGGTATGACTTAGAGGGAAGGTCTGAACAGGAGCTGGGCAAAGCTGGGAAAGGGTGTGCAAAGGAAAGCACAATATGTGTGTTGCTTGTGAGCCAGTTTCTTGGTGAACACTGAAAATCAGCCAGTGTCGTCATAGTACAGAAAGAAGCATCGTGGTCTCAGAAGTCGGGGAAAGAGGCAAGAGCCCAGAGCTCTAGGACAGGCTAAGGACTCAAGACTAGAGCGGAAAGTGAGTCGTTCTAATTTAGGATTAAACGTAACCACGAGGGGTCCGGGGAGATGGCTCAGTGGAATAAGCGCTTTCTTGGCAAGCTCAAAGGCCTGATTCTGGGAAAAAAAAAGTGAGAGGATAAGTTATAAATGAATAAATAATAACCACGAGAACTGAGGAAGTCAACTCAGGTGGCCGCAGAAGGGCCGCTACAGAGGCTGCGGCTGTGCTCCTCACCTCCGCTGACGCGAGTGGGACCTGAGATGGCAGCTCTGTGGGTGTTAGGGCTGCAGTGATGAACGGGATGAGGAGGCGCTGGGCAGCCAGAAAACGACAAAGACCAACCTTGAAATGGTGTAGGAGCCACTAAGAAGGGAAAGCAAGAGGACAGACAGGTGTATGGGATAGGGGAGAAGGACCCAAGGATAATTTAGCCTCGGTGAGACGCATTGAAGACAGTACAGAAGAGACGTGAAGTAAGCGCCTATGCACACCCAGGACCCTTCGGGATGGGCCCAGAGAGGGGTGCTAATCACGGACCGTCATGCTTGGTGGAGGTTACAGCCCTAGGAATCGGGGCAGCCAAACATCATCTTTCAGGAGCATGGGAAGTCCAGTCCTCCCCCAATAGTTACAGATTTTCCCCTGAACTACTTCTGTTACTTTTGGGCAAACAAAAATTGGCCATATGCAAAACAACTTTGCCTGCTCATGTAGAATTATTTAATACACCCTTTAGGGAAAGTGTAGAACACACTTGAAAGTTTGGAAAAATCTGTTTTCAATTCATTAATGTTACCATGTTTTCTTGGGCAAGAGGCTCTGCCTTTTATAACCAAATAAAAAGGACTGACTTAGAAACATAAAGCGGGGGGGGGGTCTATTCTCAAGTGCAAAATAGGGAGGTGAAGGGTAGCAAATGCCAATTTGGCCAAAGGATTAGGCCAAAACTTTTTTCTTCTTTTGTAAATAAAATCTGCAGTATACATTCAAAGCAGAGACCTCCAGAGTCTGCCAACTCAAGATGCTGGCAAGTGCAATTGAATCAAAAGGTTATGTGCCCCTGGGAAACTGTAAGGGCATTTTACACAGAGTTTCTTCACATTCTAATAAGAAGCACCAATTCCTATCCTTAGACTCACCCTGCACCCTATTTATCCAAATG